>SKCR01030238.1:0-269690 GCA_019454045.1 Zanthoxylum bungeanum
ATGGTGAGGTTGAAGTTAGCCATGTCTTCATTCTTTGCATACCTTCTTCAACCCCGATGGCATTACGTATCGAGAAATCGTTTTCACTCAAGGCGATAGATCGCTGAGTAACGATACCCATCACTCGTTGGCACGTACCCTCGAGGTATAAAAAAGACACGTTCATTGGTCGTTCGAACCCTTGAATGGGGAGACCTAGTTGTGGACAAACCTTCGCCAATGAGAGCCTAAGTCTTACCTTATGAAGCCTACATAGAAGCCCATAGTTGTTTTTTCCTAGGAATGAGCCTACCTAATGATTATGTATGAGATCTAACCATTTGAGGTTATCCAACCCTCTTACCATGAAAAATAAGAACTTATTGGGCCTTTTCAACTGGGACAAATTCGCGTTCCATGATAATTGGCTGGTTGTTTTAAAATATTCATGGGCCATCTTATATGCATACCCTATTAGAGTTAGAGAAATTAATTATGATCCCAAAGATGTCAAAAGCACAAGTCTGATTTTCATACTTGGCTTTCATCTAAGGAAAGGGCGCAGCCCATTTGAGCATATTTAATGCTTTCAAGCCCAACCCAAAATAGCCATGATTACTAAGGGTCCAACTTATCATTTTTAAACAATGGTACGATCCCCATATTAGGCTTAGTCATTTTATAAATGGGCCGCCATTGTCTTTCAATGATGGAACGGAACCGAGGTAGCCAACGTTTACCTTGATCATATGAGAGAATGAGTTTGTGTACTTCTATTGGTACATAAACTAAGCCACACCTAGGAAAATATGGACTTACCACGTGTGTGGGGTAGATAAGGTTTGAAGGATGTATGATTTGTGAACTAACCTTTCATTTCATGCATCTCATGCATACATGTATATCATATATCTCATGCATCATGCTAACCCATTGTGATTGCAGCCATCATAGTGGAGCATTGGGTTAGAGATAACGGAAGACTAGTCAAGAAGACAATGACAAGCGACGTAGAAATGGCCAACAATGAAACTTCCCGTGTAGATTAGTTGGAAAGAACCGTGAATAAGATGGCAAGCAACTATAGACTGTTTTCAATGTTCTTGTCAACCTGATAGCGATTTGACTAACACCTCAAACGGTTGGGACCGAGTCTAGTGAGAAAAGGCGTGAGGAGCCCGAGAGTATAGTGGAGAAGTATCTTCCCTAGACGATGAGGAAATGGCAGAATACGCTGCAGGAAAAATGGCCATGTCCGAGGCCAATATGAAACTATAGAAATTGAAGGAGCAGATGAAGGCAATGACCCAAAAGATGAAGGGTAAAAATGAAGAATTTCTGGATTACAACACCATGGCTTTCAAGGAACAACTCTCCGCTTAGTTCAAAATGCCTGAAATGGCAAAGTTCAATAGGAATGGAGACCCCAAGGCACACCTCTGCCAGTACGTGTAATTGATGAGTGCTACTGGACTGTCCCAACACCAAGTGAGGAAGATGTTTGGGATGTCACATGAAGGAGCGCTTGTGGTGTGGTACCATGGCCTTGAGAGGAAAGTAAATGAGGATTGGAGTACACCATCCGAGGCTTTCTTAAGTCAATATGTCATAGACATGGAGATTGATGTGTCACCATGACCTAGAGAACACAAAGCAGAAGTCAGACGAGAGCTTCAAGGAGTATATGGATCGTTAAAGAAGCTAGCTTCTAAAGATGCAGACAATACCCTCAGAAAAAGATCAAATCAAAATGATAATCAAGGGAACTAAATCCTCCATCTAGGGTAAGTTGAGGAGGATGAACTCAATGATCTTGGACTTTCGATAACTAAAAAAGACTGTCATGGACTTGGAATCTGAAGAGGCGGAGAGCAAAAAGCTCTATAACCAATGACAATACAAGAAAAACAATGGAGGAGGCTCAAAAAATGGGGCATCAGAGGTAAATACCATCCAGAAGTGGTACTTCTCCGACATGCGAAAACCACTAAATTAAGTACTGGAAGAACTGAAAATACAGGGTCTCTTGAAGCCGCTGGATCCATAACATAAGCCGATAACTAAAAATGAAAAATTTTCATATTACTGCATATTCCACTAGTTCCCAAGTCACGAGACTGAAAGGTGTGCTCGCCCAAAACATGAGATCCAAAACTTGATTGACAAAGACAAAATACCTGATCTTGAGGGGTATCACTCCTAAGCATGATTTTTGCATCACACCTTTCCTTATCATGTGATGACTCTCTTTTGAATGTTCAATGAAATAAATTTGGTTTTGCAAAATTTTCTATCTCCTAAAAAGAATGAGCAAATCTAAATTTGAAAAAAAGTCTGGAATCACTAGCAGAATGTTATCAAAAAATTGTGCACTAAATTTTCATTTAGAATTGCAAAACACTTAGAAAGAATTTATATTAGCATAACTTATAGAAACAGTCAAAGAACTTGACATTCATTTGACCATTTTCCAAGGCTAAGACTGGAATGACACTAGGTTAAGGAGATGATGCAAATAAAAATGTGTGAAAAAGAGAAAATGAAAAAATGAAAAAAAAAATAAAAAAGAAATACAAAAAAGGAAAGAGAAAGATGAAATAAAATGAAAGAAAAATGATGAATCCATTAAATCTATTCCGCTGTTTGAAGTCTTTAGTAACCGGGAGTATCGTGAACTCCACTAGTGCTTTCATGTCAAATGATAACTCAAATATTATGTATGAAAAGCAACTTGATTTGCTGAAATTATTGAGTAACCAGAGGCTCGCATAAAAAATGTACAGTATTTACGTCAAAAGGTAATTTGACGACTTAAGGAAGCTAGGGATGAACCCTAAATAAGATAAACATTTGAAAATCCTAAAAAATTATTGATCCTTAACTAGGTGTTGGCTTGTCTTGACCGAGGAAAAGATAAAAAATGAACTAAAGTGTCAGCATTAAATCCACACTTAGGGCCAACATAAATCGATCCGGGTTGCATATAATTCTTCGTAAAATGATCACACACACACGGAGAAGTATTCGAAAGGTGAAATCTTAGTTGAAAATGAAATTTTGAATTTAGACAATGCTCATGTCTTGGAAAGAGATAAGATTTAAGAAAGAGAAAACTTTTGAGAACATGCGAAGAGTCATTGCATGATAAAAGAAATTTGGATAGCAAAATAAGTGATTTGGGGGAACCTCGAGGGTCAGAAGAAAGACAACATCTAACGAAACCTCCGCGGAAAAGCATCGCAACCTTCTACAAGCTAAAGAATGGGCACGCTACTAAAGATCATTTGCATACATGCATACATGTATACACACATACATGCATACATACAAATATTATTTCTTTTGCAGGAAATTTGGACAAAACAAGCTTCCAAGAAACGGAGCAGGAAAACTCAGTTGAAGTCAAAAGCTGAAGCCTCTAAGACACGGAACACCTAACAGTCAGAAGGACAAGGCTATTGGAGTTGGTGCTTGGAGTGCCAATCCAAATTGTACATTTTATTATTTATTAATAAAATAACTATATTTTCATTTCATACCTTATTAATAGTATTGTCATGATGCATATTAGATTGATGTATAAATATGTTAAGAATGACATCGGCCTTAGAATAGTCTTGTAGTAATACTGGACACTAGGTGGTCCGATATTGGGATAATTATTACTATTGTAAATTATTCTTAAAGTGTATATATATATATTCGTAGTCGTTGGTTTTGAAATACAGTCGAATTCCTTTAACCTAGAAGACTAGCATATGTCATATATTGGAATTGGAGTTTCAATGGTTTAACTTGATGTACCATGAGTTTTGGAAACTCATAGAGACATGTGGGTATTGGTTGGACTGAATACTGAATGACTCACATGTGGTTCCTAATAGTTGGAAGTACACACCTCAATCAATAGGAATCTCCTTGAGTCCAGTAGCATATGTAATCATTTGACTATAAGATAGCATTGATTTTGTGTGAGATTCTCCACACTTTGATGCCATGTATGTCAGAAACCTTTCATGGTCTGGCCTCGAGATGTTCATTGGGTGTGGACCGATGCACTCAGTAATCAAATGCGAAGCAAGATAGAATCCGTCGGCCCATATGTGTACCTTAAGGGGTTTATGTATCCATGTGAGTAAAGTCATGATTCTTAAAGCTTTGGCCAAAGTCGATCACCTAGGGTAGATCACATCAGTTATGAAGAATCATGGACACGTCGACATGAGATGTGCGCCTCAAAAACTTGACGATGTATTATATGTTTCCTAAGAACAACTCGGATAGCCTACGACGGAGGGATTATTGAACATATATGATGACCTCGACTTGTATAATTCTTGTCTAAACTTAGAGAGTCCCAATATGAAGTGTACTCATTGAGCACTTGGGTAGCCGATTAATTTTGATAAAAGATAATATTTGTTATTATAATTATCAACCAAGATAATCAAGTGTTATTGGATAACATTGATTATTTACTTTGACCTAATTGAATTAATTGGATTAATTCAATAATTACACAAGGGCTTACTTGTAAAATCATAATTATCTCTACCATTTGAGGATATTATGGTAATTGTAAGTATGTAATAATATATGGTTTTGGCTTGATTTAATTGGATTAAATCAAAGTGGTAGACAATGAAGATTAGTCACATCTAATTATACATATTTGGACAAATTAGATTAAGCCCACCTAAAAGTTGATTACAACTTTTATTAATTAAAAATTACCTAAGTTTTGATATAAATAACAAGCTTTAGGAATGTTTTAATTAAGCAAAGCAAAAGCTTGAGAAAACTAAATACAAGTAAGAATTAGAGAAATTAGCCTAAGTTAGAGAAGTGTTTAGAGAAGCTTTGTGAGATCTCTACAACATTTCAATTAGGAGAAATCAAGATTGGATCTTGGAGTGAAACTTGCTAGCATTGGAATTAAGATTGGATATTGGAATCAAGCTTGCTTACTTTGGATTTTCTCCACAACATTTCAACAAGGAAAAGTAGATTGGATATTTGAATCGACCTTGCTAGGTAAGTTTGATCTTCTCCAAAAACTATATTTTTCATTAATGAGTTTTTCATTAGTGAGACATATATTGATGAATTATGTATTAGATACATAATGTTGAAATTAGACTAATTAATTGTGTTAGGATGCTTTGGAAGTATAAACACAATATGCTTGTAATTGGGTCAAACTGTTTATGTTAGACATGGACATAAAATTAGAGTTGGGAACTCTAGATAATAGCTTATAACTAAGGCTGCCATTCTAGAATCACTTGACCACCTTTGGGTGACCTAGAATTGTTCATGAGTCATTTCATTGTGGGATTCTAATTTGGTTTGTGTTTTGGATTCAAAATTTACGCAAGTCCGAATTTAGAATAAATTTATATTTTTGTAAAAATATTTGATATTTTGAAAAACTTGAATTTTATTTTATAACATGTGTTGATGTTGGTTTTGATGTTAAAATTAATTTTGGGTGTTTTGAGAGTGTTTAGGGAAGGTTGGAAGCAATTAGGGTAGAAGACTCTATTGGCTTTAGCTCTCTGTTCCAAAGAGCTGAAGGAGTTTAAAGAAAATAAATAAAAAATTTTGATGATTGACTACACAGTGCGCGTGTCGCGCACTGAATCTTATTTTTGCTCGTTCTTGAGCTTCCGGACTCTGATTTAGTCCTGATGTTTTCCTATATACTAGTAATGGATTATAATATTTCATTAAATTATTTAAAATTACACACATGCTTGATATCCACATGTTAGACCCACTTCCGCTGCGCGGAACTCTGATCCGACCCTAGGGGTTCCACATCCGCCCCAACAAAGACATGGGGGTGAGGCCCACCTAAACATAGTAACTGGGGGTGATGCCCGCCTAGATGTAATAGCTGGGGGGTGACGCCCGCTGCACAATTACTTTTTGGAATGCCTACAACAGTAACAAGTTTTGGAATGCCTTTAGATCGGAAAAATTGGCTTTTAAAATGAGTACGATAGAAAAATGTTTAGAGTAAAAAGAGATTTTGGAATGGTTTGGACATCAAAATAATTTTAGAAAAGGATCACCCTTTAAGATGAAACAGGTCAACGGGTTTAGAACACCAACGAGTTTAGAATACCAATAGGTTTGAACCACTGACAGGTTTGGAAAACTGGATGGGTTTAGAACACCAATAGGATTGGAACACTGAAGGACTTGGAACACCAACAACTTTAGAATGCCAAAAGGATTAGAGATGGGATTAGAACGCCAATGAATTTAGAATACCAAAGAATTTTGAATGATGACAAATTTGGAATTGGATTTCGAAATGGCTTTGGAACGCCAATGTGATTGGAACACTGTCGAAATTAGAATGCCAATGAACTTGGAACACCAGTAAATTTAGAAAGCTGAATGGATTTAGAACACCAATAGACTTGGAACACTAACCAGATTTAGACCACCGATGAAAAAACCCAGACATATTTGGAAGGCTAGACAAACTTGAATATTAGAATTGGAAGTTTGGAATTGAAAACAAATTGGAAGAAGATGGATTTGGAATACTAATTAATTTGGAAAAAAATTTGAACAAACGAGAAACTTGGAAATGGATTTAGGAATGGATTTGGAACACCGCCAAATTTGGAACACCAATAACACAAATGAACTCAAGAATGAAGCCATTGGAATAAAGCTTCTCACAACTGAATGCATCGATGGGCTCAAGGGCCTATCATCCCACAAACTAAATAAAGCAGAGGATTTGAGGGTCTCTTCCTCATTCACCAATGAAGTTGGAACACCATTAGATTTAGAATGAAAAATGAATTTAGAACAACGATAAAGTTGGAAAGATTGGAAAATGATAGCACGCCAAGCAAATTTTGAGTGCCACTAGGTTTGGAACACCAAATACAACTAAATCCTTGGACAACCTGTAGGTTTATCCATTATAACAACAGAGATCGAGGCATCTCTTAACTCTCCTAAACTACCGAGAGGCCCAAGTGCACATCTTCATCTTCAAATCGATCGAAGCATAGGAGGGATGTGGTTCTATCAATTGTTGGAGTTGTGAATGAAGCCTGGCAAGATCGAAACATCTCAACACTGATCAAAACATTGGAAGACTTGAGGTTCCATTACCTATTGGTGCTGGGAATGAAGCCTGGCGAGATCGAAGCATCTCAACTCCGATTGAAGCATCAGATGACTCGAAGGTCTCTTACTTATTGGAGCTTAGAATGAAGCCTGGCAAGATCGAAGCATCTCAATAATGATCGAAACATCGAAAACCTGCGGGTCTATCAACTATTGGAGTTGGGAATAATGTCTGGCGAGATCGAAGCATCTCAACATAGATCGAGGTATCAGCGATATTTGGGTCTATCAACTACATGAAGCTTGGCGAGATCGAAACATCTTAACGCCGATCGAGGCATTAGATGACTCGAGGGTCCCTTAACTATTAGAGCTGAGAATGAAGCCTGACGTGATTAGAGTATCTTAACAATGATTAAAGTATCAGCGGCCTGTGGGTCTATCAACCACGAGAGCTGGGAATGAAGCCTGGTAAGATCGGCGCATCTCAACACTGATTAAAGTATCAACGGTTTACAGGTCTATTAATCATGAGAGCTAGGAATGAAGCTTGGCAAGATTGAATTATCTCAACACCATATGAGACATCAAAAACAGGTAAGTCTGGCGATGCCAGACAAACCAGGTAAGTGAAAATGCATGCATGACTTTGATAGGCATGTCACTGTCACACACTGCACATGCATACCAAAGTGGTGGCTAGTGTAGACATCACATTTTCATAACCCGATGATAAGTCTCCTATAAGGGCACTATATGAAAGTCAATGGAGATTGTAAGGTTTAAATACTGGAGAGAAATCAACTACATCAAGATGAATATAAACTCTAAACCTGGTCGGACATACTAATCACCTCCAGCTAGATGCACATCTACATCCGGCTGGACATTTGTTGCGTTTTCAGTTTTGCAGAATGACTCAATTTTTTTCCTTCTTAACCAATATCCATAAAACCAGATTCTTTCCCTCTTAAACATCTTCCCCATTTATCGTTTTCCTTAGTACCACCTTCAAAAATTATCAATATTCCTTTTAAAAGAGATTGTTTCTTTTCTACACTAAGAAACCATCATTATAAAATAGAGGACCTTCAAACAAACAAGGGACCTTTGGATATATTAGAATTTTGAAGCTCCTTAACTGATCCTTTGTAAATAATAGTGAAACACACTCACCCAACAGCAAAGCAAATACCCAAAAATCTTC
The DNA here is from genome assembly GCA_019454045.1 of Zanthoxylum bungeanum. Taxonomy (NCBI): domain Eukaryota; kingdom Viridiplantae; phylum Streptophyta; class Magnoliopsida; order Sapindales; family Rutaceae; genus Zanthoxylum; species Zanthoxylum bungeanum. Next base: position 8,285 of record SKCR01030238.1, read on the forward strand.
TAAATCTCTATCCGGTAGATAAAACCAATAATCAACCAAGATCATCAAATGTGTTCTTGGAGTCGAGATACACCTGAGGTAACGGCCAATAGACCTTATCACTTAATTTTACATTCATTATTTTAACATAGTATCTCCAACCTGATACACCTCCACATCCGGCTGGACATACAATAGTCATAAATTAACTCCGGCCGTACATAAGATACATCTGGCAGCATACTTTCCTATGGTATATAAGATAGTATGGTCTGTACTTGAGATACAACTCAACATATCAAGGAAATGACGACTGTTGATTTTGTTTGTTCTTGCACATGTCTTTTACTATTATTTGGCACAATTTAGACTATTTATTTGTTATTTATTCTCATGGCATGCTTTTATTTCTGTTTTTTATCTTTTAGTTATTATTGCAACTATTTATATGATTCTGGATTACACTGCACATCCAGCCAGACTTTCAGTAAGTCTGACCGGACATACATCTAAAATGACACATCCAGCCGACCATTCTCATATCTTGCCAGCCATAGCTAATTTCGTCATTTCTTTTATTACGTTTTATTGTTATAATTGCTTTATGAACATTATGATCTGCTTTTAAGTTTTGTTTGTAATTTTGAGTATTTTAAATTACTTTGCATGATATTTGTATTATAAGGCATGTTGATATTTCTTTTCAAACCTTGATATTATACTAGCATCAGTAAGGGGTAATTCTGAACCCAAATTGGTTTAAGGTCGACCTTGCGAGGGATGTAGTGCGGCCTTAAATCTTTCCTAGTATCTTATATTGGGTAGCGACTCGTTTATTTTCTGATTAGTCCCTCGTTGACTAATTATACTCTCTACTAACTGCGAGCTCAACAGTGTCGTGGTCGTTGATGTCATAGGCATAGTGAGAAATCTTGCTTCACTTTTACAGTAACCTTTCTCTGAACATCACACATCGTTCCACGTGGTTCATATCCGAGTGGAGAACATATCAGGATAGCTCCACAAATCTAACTTTATATTGACCAGCAGTCAAATCCCCTCGTTCCAATAGATGGAAATTAAAAATTATACGGTAGCAATGACATTCGAGAAATCGTGGTCTTTGAAAAGACCCTCAAATCCCAAGTCATATTCAAAATTTTGTGATCACCTCAAAGATTGGTAGCATATAAATTCATGCACTGAAGCATAGCAACTGTAATGACTTCCCAACTAATAAGTTATTAACATCATTGGCAGCCCATGACATTCTAACTCCAAAGCCTTGTCCCTTAAGGATTCATTCATATTCTGGTATCAAGGTGGCCCAACTCTGAAACCTTATCTCGAACACGTCTTACTAGTTTACGAGAGGCCATTTCTTATAAGCCCATCACACACAGATCCTCAAGCAATATGGGATGTCATGGCTACCTATAGGTCATTACATTGTCTCCAAATAAAGCTAGGTATGGCTATAAGGGCCTCAAATATAGCATATACAATAGAGTTGTCGTATGGTACAAAGGACTAACATACTCTCTTCTCAGAGTTATTCTATAGATAATGTATTATATTACCAGCATTTCACACTATGACTATGCTGTTAAAGGCGCCGCTTAAGCGGGAAACAAGTTTGAGAGTTGTGCCATGTATCAGATTTGGTCAACTAGTGCCCATTAAATTTTGATCGCCGAACCTATGCCCATGTATTAGATTTGGTCAAAAAGTGTGAGAGCTATTTGAAGAGAGAGATCATTTCCCATTAAATGCAGATGAGCTGTTTCCAAATGAAATGTATAGATGTACTTGTATTATTGTACAACATATGTTTATTAATATTTTTGATAAATTCAACAGATATTTATTTATTTAAAGCTTATGTTGTATTTTTTTTATTTGAAATGAAAATTGAAGTCAAAAAGTCAAATTTGAATTATTTATATATTTTTTATTTCGTAGAGTTTATTCAATTCATATACTCCATTTCGTAGAGCTGGCTCCACCTGTAGAGAAAATAAGAAAGAAAAAATAAAAACACTTACATTAAATTAATGAAGAACATCAACCTGAACATTATCGTCCACGAAATACCAATGATCCTCGTTGGAATTAGGGGAAATCTTTTAATGGTAACAAAAAACATATAAGGTGTGACTTTTGTGGACATATCTCGAAATGAGGCATCAAACACTTTAAACAACATATTTTGGGAATTAAATGAGATGTGGCGAAATGCAACAAAGTCCTCAAAGAGGTGGTTGATGAGATTAAGGCCTATATGGAAGGTAAAACCATACAAAAGGATGATAAAAACGCTTCTAATGAAGCTATGATCAAAAGTGTGAATTTGTACGAAGACGATGAGATGGATGAAGTGCTTGCGCGGGGTAAACAACCGATTTCTTCATTTCCAAAGAAGAGAAAGAGACCTATGGACTCTTTCTTAGTTACAATGAATCCCAACTTTGTACCAAAAAATCCCACTACCGTGGGAAACAAATTAGCATTAGAAAAAATCCATGGCTATATTGGTGATTTCTTTTATAAGAATGAGATATCTTTTAATTGTGAAAATTCTGAAAACTTATGGGTAAATGGTTCATGTGAGACTAGAATTTATTGGACTCCTTGTGCAGCTCATTGTATCAATCTCATGTTACAAGATCTTTATGTCATGCCTATGGTGGTAGATATTTTGACCTAATATTTTGTATGGTTTCTTGGGTTTTATGAACGTTTTGATGTGTTTTTGTTTGTTTTGTAGATAAATAAAGTTGTGGGACTCAATGGAATCAACTTGGGGTTAAAATGATGAAAAATTGACAAAAAGGCAAAAATAGAAATTCACTGTTCACGCGTCACGACGCGCAAGCTCTTTGCATCGTGACGCACTTTAATTACTATACTACCGACATGCGTCATCATGATGTCAGCATAATTATTGATCTGCCGACAAGCATCATCACCACGTCATCACGTGCGTCATCATCGCATCATCATGACATCAGCATAATAATTCAGCCTGCCGACACACGTCATCATGACGTCAGCGTCGCGATGCCAAGCCTTCATGTGTCACGACACCGAGCCACTAATTGAGTCTGCCGACAGTCGCGTGCCACATGTCAATATCTCATCAAAGCCGCGTATATGTGTCAAAAATCAATGCGAGTCGCTACGCGCAAAGTCTCCGCGTCGCGACGCGCAAGGCCTAATTTTGCCTATATATATAAGTTGATTTCATTTTCCAAAATCATATTTTCCTTAAGGTTCTTAATAAGGATCTAAGGACTGTATATTGTGTGTTTAATTTTTGTAATTTTAATTATGTATTTTTATTTCTAGTAGTAATAATAGTTCAATTAGTTTATCTTTCTTTTATGTTTTGTAGTTAATTTCCGCTGGGGGAAGGGTGAAACTTTTATTATGATAATTTAGATTAATCTCCCTTAAATTATAATATATAAATTATTTTAAAACCTGACTTAATTGGATACTGCCTTTATAGTCGGTTGGACTTAATTAAATAACCTGACTTAATTGGATACCGCGGTCAGTTGGAATTAATTATCACATGACTTAATCAGGATACCGCATTTATGATCGGTTGGTAATATAATGCAAATTTATATATTATAATAAGAGAAATTTCTAGATTTGAAATAGTAAAGGTGGATCCTCTAACCCCCAGTATTTTATTTTTTAATCTAGGGAAATGATGAAGCACAATATTCACAAGTTTAATAATTGATTTTTTTTTATATTATGTGCGATGCTTTAGGCTTGTTTATTGAATCTTAAGCTTAATGCTTCTTATTGCCTGATCACCAATAAGATTGATGTGGTAAACTTAAAATTAACATGACGAAGGGATTTTAGGTTTCAGCCTTAAATTCAATAGCTCACGATCTCACCTTAGGGTAGATTTCCCTTAGGGTAGATTTCCTTCCAGGATAGACATAGACCTGTCGGGCGTGTGTAGCCACAATTGGAACTTGATCTTAATGAATTCGGGTAACTTGGTTAACATAGACATATAGTTAATTTGGTTACTTTGGGTGTTCACATCTGACCATCGACAGAGGCTTTTGCATATCTTCGTGTTCCAGGTTAACAAACTAATTTATTGCACATATATAAGAGAATCAATTCATCATTAGAATAATATTGTGTGGAATCACAACCCTAGATGTTTGTTTTTTTTATTATTAATTTCCTTTGTTTCATTTTATATATTTATTTATTTAGCAAATCCACATTCAACTAACAAATCAGAGATCATTCCCTTCTCACTCTAATTAGATACATGTAAATAAATAGAATCAATAATTAATAACAACAATAGAAATTAAGTCCTCGTGGGATTTATATTTTTATACTACTTGAGCGATATGTGCACTTACGTTACGTGTGTGTTTATCACCAATCAATTATGGCTCATTTAGTTGATGTGATTCAGATGGTTGATATGGAGGAAATGCTATCTATGGCTTACATATATTGTGCAATCAAACTTTGCAAGGAAAAGTTACTTGCCTATTTGGGAGATGTAACTCAAGAAGATATGAATACTTCAGAGAAAGTGTTGTCTTTTATTGATTCTCGATGTAATGAGCAACTCAGACAACCATTGCATGCAACAACTTATTATCTTAACCCACTTTATATGTATGCCACTCCTAATTTTCCAAATGAAATTGATAGCAATGATGAAGTTAAGACGAGTCTATTGGATTGTATCTATAAGTTTTCAGATAATGAAGATCAAGAATTAGCTACCATGAGCTTGCATCCTTTCGAGAAAGCAAGGGAAATTTGGAAGTCCTAGTACCCAAAGACTTAAGGATGAGATGGCTCAATGTAAGTTTACTTCAAAGAATTTTTACGTGAATTTGATGTTAAGAAGTTACTTTTCTTTAAGTACTTCCTTATGTTATTTTTTTATAGATATTTAGTGGATAACTTTTGGAAGTGAAGTTCCAACCTTGCAAACATTTTCTAAGATAATAGTTGGACTTACTAGTTCGGCTTCTCCGTGTGAGAGGAATTGGAGCACTTTTAGTAATGCAAGTGTGTTTATTTTTCTTTCTTCTTGTTTTTGTTTGCATTTTTAACTTCTTTTTTTTAAATTTTTTTTTAATACACTTCTTAATAATTATAGATCCACACTAAGAAGAGAAACTGCGTAGAATTGAGCCGGCTAAAGGATCTAGCATATGTGCAATATAACAAGAAGCTTAAGAAGCGTTATGAAGAAAGTATTCTTGGGAAAGATCTTGATCCTATTCTCTTGAAGTCAATTGGTGAATGTACCGAGTGGTTAGTACCACATGATGCTAGAGGAGATTTTATAGATGGAACGAACTTTACTTATGGAACTCTTGAAGATGCTGAAGGAAATTAAGATGATCTGATTCCTCCTATCACTCGTACTTATAAAAGACGTACTAAGAATACTCAAGCATGGTCGTCTTCTAGGCCCCAAGTCCAACTTCAAGATGAAGATTCTACAACGGACGTTTCAGATGAAGATGATGATTATGTGGGGAGTGATGGAAATGATGATGGCATGTTTTCAGGAGATGACGAGGTCCTTTAAGGACATGATCAATATTATTTTTTTAGACATGGTTATTTGACACGTTGAATTGTTTAGACATGGTTGTTTGAGTATTTGTTTAAACACTTAATTAATTATTGGAATCACTTGGTTGATTTATTTATTTAAGTTATGAAACCTTATATAATAGATAAAAAAAAATCTGTATATTTGACTAGTCAACTAGCTCTTTGACAAGTTAAAGGGGCGTTTGGGCGGCGCTTTGGAAAATCTTGGGCGTGTTAAACTATAAAAATGCCTTGCACCACCTACCACATTTGACAATATAACACTACGATGATAGATGCGAACTAAAAGATCAGAAATATGAAAATAAAAAGCAAAACATTGTCTTATCATGAATTATATCCCAAAGAAAGTAAAACTGGTACACTGATATCAAAAATATTATCATGACCTAAAACTGGATTCAATGATATTTTAATTAAATAACATAAAAAAACTAATTCAAAGACAAGTCAAATGGTCAAAAGTTAAAGAAAAAATGTCAAAGAGTCAAAATATGCCCCAAGGACTTCAAAATATAAGAAAAATATGAAAATATTTTGACAGTTAAATGTGATCACATGTTTCAATTAAATAGTTAAAATTAAACAATGTTCTGGCTTTCAACACATATCAACTAATAGTTTCATAATATGATAATTTAAAATACAAGTCAAATACCTCCAAAAACGTACCAAAATCAATTAGCAAAGAGAGTCAACTCGACATGATTTAAAGTCCTTGAGGATTCCTTATGCTTCCACTGCAGTCTAAAATTTCTCCAAGTTCTACTTGGATGGTTGATATTTAAGGGTGAGCAAAACCACGTGCTCAATAGGGATTTCATGCACTCACCTTAATTGGTTTTACATATTCTGTAGTATATAGATATATGTGTATGTGTGTCCAGTTTATGTGACTTTCAAAAATCTAACGATTTATACATCTACATATAAAAATAAAATATGCAACATTAATATGATTTAATCATTCTACGAAAATCTTCATATGACTACACATCAATGGTAAATCTAAGTAGTGCAACATGGGGCCCATAAAACAGAGCTATAGAACAAATGTGCTATTATTATAGTGCCACGCCAAAATTGATGTGACGCTATTCACCTGAGTCTTTATGTCACGTTACCAAGGACCTCATTTAAAAAAATACGTCGTTTGAGGGCTTTATTGGTACTAAAGAGTAAAAGGACTAGAACAACAAGCAATTTGCACCAAATTAGCATAGATGATAGCGCTACATTAGAGTGCCATAACCCCCACCATCACCAAATATGACTTATAGTTGGGTTGGCGTTAGGTCTTCTTTTGTCCAGGACCTCCCGTCAGAACCAGACTTCAGGACCTATCATCAGAGTCAAACTACAGAACCCATCGCCAGAGTTTGAAATCAGGACCTCCATCAGAGTCTGACACAAGAACCTATCATCAGAATCTAACATGAGAACCTTTCTCAGAGTCTAAATTCAGGGCTCCCCAATATAAAGTCCATATCAGTCTTGGCTCAAATAAAGGCAAGCAGAAGTCACACAAGGAATGAGCCCGAAATATCAGCTTCCTAATGACATGAATATTCTAAACAAAGAATCAGACAGTCAATTGGTAACTTTCTGTTTCTTTAAGCTGGACATCCGCATAGAATAAGGAAGTTTCAAGATTCTGGGGAGTGGACCAGTTAGTGGGAAACGTAAGTGGAATGTAATCGCTATCAGTTCACTTTTCTTGCAATTAAGTATTATAAATAGTACGAGAATCCATAGAACAAAGGGATCAACCTTTTCATAATCAAGTAATAATAGAGCACAATTGGATTAAAATCACTTTGGTCTTATTAGAGTCAATATTTTGGTTTTATTGTTTAAAAATATATTATTTATAAGGACTCATGCACAACCAATTAGCGCTGTCTGTGGGAAACTCTGAGACAGAAAGCTACATTTATGATTTTCTGAAATTACTAAACCCAAGAGAATTCGCTCAACCAAACAAGTAAGAATGACCTCAAGAAATAAGGAGTTTAAAATCTATATGTCTATTGATCACCAGAAATAGGAAGTATCCAACCATATGATGCCCGTGATGGATATCCCAATGATGAGGAATAAGATGATGAAGCAGATGGAGGACCAGATGCAGGCCATGAAAAATCAGTTCCAGTAATAGATGCAGGTCATACAAAAATAGAATCAAGTGCTCAAAGTCCAAGTCCAATGTGTTGGACTTATGAAGGACAAGGGGAAATGGAATGAGAGAGCCGTCATCGAGGACCTCAACGAGGAGGTACAACCAGATGAGAACTACAATGAAGGGCCCCCAAGAAAGAGCCCCATCAATATAAATAATGCGAGTTATAATGTAGAGGGCTTAAGAAATCAGAGCCATACGTGGAGAGAGGTGGAATATAATGAGAATGTTAAAGGTCTGGACATGAGATGTAAAAAAAGGATGTCCTCTAGAGGGAATAATTTATCGATGAAAGGTTGGTGGTGGCAATAGCAAAGAGGATCGGGGCATTTGGGTGCAGACCCCGACAGAGTTGTCTAACATGACAATCAAATGGATGTCCACCTCACCCGCCCAGGAGTGGATCAATGAGGAATTGAAGCCTCGAGACTTCACCCCACACAGCTTCGATAAGTACAATGAGAAGTCAAACCCAATTACTCACTTGGTTCAGTTTCGGCAGAGGATCTCACTGGAAACCACCAATGAGGCTCTGATGTGCAAGTTTTCCATCACCACTCTCATTGGCAACACCCTTTATTGGTTTATGCAATTACCGGAGAGATCCATATGGAGTTTTGAAGATATGAGGCAGATGTTCATTGAGCAATACCATGGAAATCGTCCTACTGAAGTTACTATGGCGGACCTGCAGCTGGAGCTGAGGTATGATGAGCCTCCTGGGAAATACTTACAGAGGTTCGTTGATAAGATAAATCCGTCTTCAACCTAGACTTGACGTTAGTAGCAACTTTTTTTTCAGAGGTTGGTCAGCGGGTCCTACATTCATGAGGAGTTCCTAAAGGCACCTCCGTTTGACATGTCGGAAGTACGGACCATAGCAAAGGGCCTACTGAAGGTGATAGAGAATAAAACCAGGATGTCTCAAGTTGCTGCGATTACAGTGGCAGATCAAGGTCGCAATAGTCGAAAAGAGCGGGCAGAGTCAATACATGAGGAAAAGAATGTCACTGAGGGGACAGAAAGAAAGTCAAGACATTATAAGGTATTGATGCATTGGAAAGTTACGATTCAAAACCCAAGCGGTCAAAGTGTGAAGATGGTGAGATATTGTATAAGTTCACCAAATCACATGAGCAGATCTTCCAAAAAGTGAAAACCAAGGCCTGCTTAGGGAACCCCAGCCGATAAGAGTGTCAGAAGAGTTTCGGGACAAAGGGATATATTGTGAGTTTCATAGGGATGTAGGGCGACTTACCACTGCCAGATGCAAGAAACTATACCGACAGTTGAAAGCAATTATGGAAAAAGGCAAGATACTGGAATATTTGAAAGGGAAGAGCCAGTTGGAAGCCATGACTCTGTTGGGGTTGGTGCTCAGAGCGCCAATTCCCGTTTGTATTTCCTTGAAAATACTTATGTAAAACGTTTTATTATGAATAAAATAAGCAGTTTCTATAATATAATATATCTTTTAATATGGTAAAGACGTATTTGACCTTAGAATGATTAGTCATGATACTGTTGCAAAAGCGTCGCAACTGACATTGAATTGTATCATGACGTTGTCATTCTTAGACAGTTCCTGGTCAAGGTTTACACTACTTGGTCAGTAAAGTAAACTCGTTGAGACCGGTACATGTCGTATACTGGAATATATGATTCCAATGGTTTCTCAATGAACCATGAGTCTTGGAGAGTCTTATAGACGTGTAGGTGTTTATAGCGGATAAACACTGAGCGACTCACCGAAGATTCTTAATGGATGGTACACCAACGTCAATAAGAATCTTCTCGGGTTGAGTAGCATTTGTGATTCTTCGACTTGAGATGCCATTGTGGGCACATGAGACATCTTCCACACTTAGATGGCAGTCACGTCACCGATCTATTAAGATCAGACCTCCGCCTGTTCATTGGGTGTGGATAGATCCTCAGGGTGTCATGTGTGTGTCGAGATAGGATCAATCAGTTCTGTGTACAGAGTATAGGTAGTCCATATATGATTAGAAATCAGATAAAAACCATGGGCCCGTGGTACACTTTAGAAGTCAGTTCTAAGTGTTCTCTTTTTGAGATTGCTAATAGAGACATCGACGAGATAGTCCCTATAGAGATTTGACGTTTACATCTATATCTCTGGGATATATCCGGATACCTGTGACGGAGGAATTATATATTTTCCATGACCTCGACCTGTATGATTCAGTGAGTTTATCCGTGGTCGTCACATTTTTACGGGTGGGTAAATTATGGACACGAAATTGGATTTCGTGACGGATATGCCTGAATCTAGAGAGTCTCACTAATGAAATATACTCGTAGAGCACTAGGGCAATATTTATAAATAATACTGATTATTTATAAGTCGTTTAAAGGTTAAACGCAAAATACATGTGATGGGACCTAATAGTCATTTCCTAATTTTTGTGTATTTGCATTTAATGTTAGATTTTATCAAATATACATTAATTAATTGTCAAATTGAGATATTTGACTAATATCATAAATATATATGTATTTGATATTTAATGTAAATATAATACATATATTTAATATATTTGTTTTTAAATAATTATTTAATTGTTAAATAATTAAATTAATTAAAAATATAAATATCTTTAGTTTTGATATATTTTTTTAAATGACTTAAGTTGCAATTGTTGACTTGTTTGAAAATCATTAAAGTTGTAATGATAAAGCAAAACAAGTTGATAAAGCTTTTAATGAAACAAAAATTAAATATCTAAATATTTACTTTATGCCAAATTCGGCCAAGGGCAAATGGAGGAGGTAAAAATTATTTTGTTTCATTGTAGGGTTTAATAAGTTAAATATACACAAAATAAACATAAAAGAAGTTGAGAGAAAAATCTTGGAGGCTAAAGAAGAAAGCTTTGAAAAAGCTTATTTTTGTAAGTTTTTCTTTAAAGTCTTCAACATGAAAATAGTTTATAACATGCTTGGCATCATTTTGTGTTGCTTTGATGTTCTCTCTTCTCTTATAGTTTGTGTTTATTTGGTTGTGAACTTGAATGAAAGATCTATGCATGTAAGTAAGCTTGAAATGGTTTCAAAAGGCTTACTTTTGATTCTTTGGAAATCAAGTTGCCATTCTAGAGTTGTTGAGCCACTCCTTGGTGACCTAGAATTGTTCTAGAGTTATTTCAAAGTGGTGATGCTTGTTTGGTGAAGTAATGAATGGATTAAAGTGTTGGATTTTAAAGATTTGGTAAAATTGGTCAATTTGATGAAATTGAAAAATTAGGGTTCATAACCCATTCCAAAATTGGGGCTTTTCATATATGTGATGTGTTATGGAGTGTATATGATGCATGTAAATTTTTGGGTTTATTGGATTTGATATTGGCATGTTTAGAACACAAAAGGACCAAATTGTAAATAACCGAAAGTTATGGGTGCTCTTGGCAATTTCAGAAAAGTTTGGGGATTTGTGTGAAATCTGATTTTGATGTATTGGATATGTTGAAAAATATTTTAGAAATGATTTAGAATCATCCAAAATTGTATTTGACAATTTTTGGACTAAAATGATCAATTTGCAAAGTTATGGGGCAATTCGGTAATTACCAAGAAATTTGATCTCTTGTGTAATTTTTCAGAATTTGATAATTGGATAATTAAATAAATAAGTTTATTTGATTGATCCGACAAAAATTTTGAAATCAGAAAATTTTTTTTCCACTATTCCGCTGCGTTACCGGATTTCCGCCATAAAACCCCAATAGACTCTACCTTGGGAAGTCAACTACCAGCAGTACCAAAACCAGAAAAACAACAAGCAGAGATCTGAGGCAATACCAAGCAGCACTTCAGGAGGTCTTCAATTTAAATGAAATATTATTACTATTTGATTGTCTAATATTCATTATTATGTGTGATTTTTAATAAATAAAATAGGCCTGACGCATAGTAGAAAAACCTATCGGTATCTAGCCACCTCAATAAGGAAACCCAAAATGTCAGACCTAAAGAGAAAATGCCTAACAGGGTCTGAAAATGGAAGAATACTCTAATATATGGTAGAAAACCCATTAGAGCATGAAGCCAGACCCAAAGAGGAAATGCCTAATAGGGTCCGACGAGGGAAGAATACTCTGATGTATGGTAGAGGAAATCCCAAACCCATCAAAGAATGAAGTCAGGCCTAAAGAGGAAATACCTATCAGGGTCTAACGAAAAATAAGAAGACTCTGATGTATGGTAGAAAAATCCATCAGATCATTAAGTTTCAAAACATCAGACTCATAGAGGAAATGCTTATTAAGATCTGACAAGAAAAAACAAAGAGGAGACCATGACGTATGGTAGAAAAATCTGTCATTGCATTACTGTCCGACCCAAATAGGAAATGCCTAACAAGGTTCGACGAGGGAATAATACTCTGATGGATGGTAGAAAAACCCATCAGAGCATGAAGTCAGACCCAAAGAAGAAATACCTATCAAAGTCTGACGAGAAATAGAAAGACTCTAATGTATGGTACAAAAACCCATTAGAGCATGAAGTCAGACCCAAATAGAAAATATCTTTTAAGGTCTGACGAGAAATAAGATGACTCTGATATATGATAGAAAAACCCATCAGAGCATGAAGTTTCAAAATATCAGATCCACTAAGGAAATGCCTATCAGGGTCTGACAAGAAAAAACAAAAAAAAAGACCCTGTAGTCAGGTAGAAAAACCCGTTAGAGCATGACCATCCAACCTAAATAGGAAATGCCTAACAGGGTCTGACGAGGGAATAATACTTTGATGTATGGTAGAAAAACCCATCACAGCATGAATCCAAACTTAAAGAGGAAATGCCTATTAGGGTCTGATGAGAAATAAGAAGACTCTGATTTGTAGTAGAAAAACCCATCAAAGCATGAAGTTTCAAAATGTCAGACTCGCAGAGGAAATACCTATCGGGGTCTGAGAATAAAAAGCAAAAAGAAGACCCTGATGTATGGCAGAAAAACTCATCAGAGCATGAAGTCAGACCTAAAGAGGAAATGCCTAACACGGTCTAATGAGGGAAGAATACTCTGATGTATGATAGAGAAATCCATCAGAACATGAAGTCAGACCCAAAGAGGAAAGACCTATCATGGTTTAACAAGAAATAAAATGACTATGATGTATGGTAAAAAAAACCCATCAGAGCATGGAGTTTCAAAATGTCAGACTCGCTGAAGAAAAATCTATCAAGGTTTGACAGAAAAAAAGAAAAAAAGAGACCTTGGTGTATGGTTGAAATCCCCGTCAAAAAATGCTTGTTGACACGCTCAAAATGTGGTTCTTTACTCCAAAGTATATGAGTGTCGAAGTAATAAAATAAGCCGATAAGACTGGGGTCTATCCACATAGAATAAATTTAATAGGATTAAATAACAATTTGAGTGAAAAGAAAAAAAATTGAATTGTTTGAAGTGATTGAAGAATTTTAAATTAAAATGCAACAAAAAAATAAAATGTTGGGGGTTAGGGGATCCACTTTTAATATTTCAAATTTAGAAATCTCAATTTTTATAATAGGTAAATTTTCATTATTACCCAATTAATTTATTTCAGGAATTAATTATGCCAAAATAAATAAAACCAGCCATAAAGGCAGTGATAACTTTTATCTATAACAAGTCCAGTTAGGTACTCAATTATACCAAATAAATAAAACCAGCCACATAGGCGGTAACAAAGTTTATCAATAATTAATCCAGAATTAAATTAAATATTAATCATTAGATTATAATTTATATATTATAATATAAGTGAGATTAATCTAAATTTTCATATTAAAAGTTTCACCCTTTACCCTAGCAAAAAGAAATTAGCTACTCATAATTTGAATAAAAACACACAAAATTTTATTACCGAAAGAAAATGAAATTACAAGAAAGCTTTTAAAAAAATAAAACACACAAGAGCTAGAAATCCACAAATTTTCAGAGAAAAGTATGGAAATCTGATTGCCTAACTGAGGAGCTGAGCACCTCTATTTATAGAGGGCTCAACACCCTCCAACAATTTGCATTGCATAATTACAATACAAATTTATATATTTTTTTTCTTTTTTTGTTTTGTTCTTCTTGTTTTATTTGCTTTAATAATTATATATAATACATTTTGGATTTTTTTTTATCAATTTCATCCTTGAAAACCTCCGAATTAGAAAATCTTGTCAACAATATAGTTATAGATCTTTGATATTTCTTTCATCTGGAACTGGAATCACCTCAATCCAATATCGGAGTAAAAAGTTATGGTTAAAATATGAAAATTGTGCAAAGTTGGAATTTCCGACACACTGTTAGAACGCCCTTGCAAGCTTCCGACCTCCAAAATCCAAATGTCAAGTCCATTTTTCTAGTCAAGCATCCAAAGTATTATTTCACCTGCATAAGAAATAAAAATCACAATAAAAATATATAAAACATAAATTTAATTACTATTTTACAAATATGCTAAATTAAGGTGATTAATGAAACTACAAGTGTAAAATGATTAATTTTTCTTTTAATAAATGTGCACTTTTTAGTGTTCATTATACCCCCAATCAGCTTATTACTAGTGCCTAGTAATTTAAGCAAAAACTTAAAAGAAAAATTCTTACCAAGTTAATAATTGTTTTCTTTCTTTCTATATAATCAAATAAGTAAATTATCCTGTACTTTTTACCATTCTTCCATACACACATAAAACAAGGTTTCAATCAATTCATTGTGCCCACGATATTCACAAGTATTGTTGAAAAGAGAGAAAATAGAGTAATATTTTTGTACTAAAATTATATTAGAGCTCACACCTTTTGACAATGAAAGTTTATTTATAAATACAAAAATAGTTTTTTTTTTTAATAATAATACATCTTCAATCCTTGTAACGAGCTTTGGGCCAGTGACTCCTAAACCAGTTGGTTTTAGGGCACTTGGTGTTAAGACACCCCTACGGACTTAATTGTTCGGATCTCAAATATTAAAAAGAAAACGTGTATGTTTTCCTTAAGCTTTCTCTTTAACCTATGTAACGAGCTTTTGAAAAATGACTCCCAGACCAATTGGCTTTAGGGCACTAAGTGTTAAAACACCCATGCGGACTTAATTGCTCGAGTTAGAGAGGCTAAAAAATCAAACTTATTCACACACTTTTTTTAATTAAACTAACTCAATCTCTACCGTTTTACGTGAACAATCACTGCTTGCTGAGGTAAGATGTATGGTTACTAAGTAAAAACATGGTTAGTCTTTTTTGAATAAAAACACAAATTTCATTGCCTTTAGGTACTATCTCCAACAAATTAGAGAACTGAACATTAAAAGAATTCAACTTACAACCCATGATCATATGTTACCGTGTATGCTGATAATACATGTCAAATAAGCATATGAAGATCAAAATTAATCAATATTATAGAGAATTCACAAATTTAAATGATTCAAAAATAAAGGAACAAAAACAACTTGTTACGAATTATTTTGAGATGTGTCTCAGGAGTGAAAACTCCTTACACAGCCACCTCTGAACAACAATTCCACTTGGTTAGTCAAAATTTTATTGTTAGTTTGTGTGTTTTTTTTGAAGAACACAAAGAAAATCAACATAATTTTTTTTCACATGCAAAATAACAACAAAGCAAAAACAACATAAGAAATATTTTTTTTTAATTTTTTTTTTCAAAAAACATCAACACAAAAATGATTTTTTTGAACAAAAAATACAACAACGAAACATAAAAATGAAAATTTTCTAATCAACTATCTCCTCCTCCCAACCAATTTGAGACATTGTCCCCAATATCTGAAAAAGAAGAAGTAGAGTTTAGATGATATCACCTGGTTAATGTGGAATTGACAGTTGAATCTACGACTATTTAAAAGAAAAAAATTACATATTAAGATTCAAGTTCACTTTACGCTTCTTGCCACGATCGTTACCAGACCAGTTCAACTTGGAAAGAATGGGTCAATTTTTGGTTCATAAGCTAAGAATTGGTCAATTAAATCATCAACTTTTCTTACAGTTAGGAAGATATCTTTTACCGGTATTGAAATAAACTTCTTTTGGCATCCTCAAGAAATACAAAAAGAAAATCGAAAAAGTCATCAACATTAAGTAGTCCAATGGGTTTTTGGTTAATGTTCAAGTTCGCCCATGACACAACTGTGAATATTTCTTCCAACGTGCCCAGCCCACCTGGTAAAGCAATAAAAGCGCCAGCATAATTGATCATTTCAGTAAGTCTTTCAGACATACCTGAGACAATACATTCTTCTCCATTTGTTTTTCCGATGAGGTTTTCCTCTGTCAAAGGTTTTGGAATGTGATCGGTGAAATCACACACGTAACGCAAGCGCACGTATCGCTCAAGTAGTATAAAAATATCGATCCCACGAGGACTTAATTTCTACTATTGTTATTAATTATTGATACTATTTATTTACAGATATCTAATTAAAGGGAGAAATGAATGATTGCTTGATTGATTTGTTGAATGTGGATTTGCTAAATAAATAAATAAAAATACAAAAGGAAATACTAAGGAAAATAAACAAAAGACGCAAACATCTAGGGTTGTGATTCCACACAATATTATTCTAATGATGAATTGATTCCTTTATATATGTGTAATAAATCAGTATGCTAACCTGGAACACGAAAATATACAAAAGCCTCTTCCGATGGTCAGATGCAGACACCCAGAATAACCCAATTAATCATATGTCTATGTTAACCAAGTTACATGAATTCATTAAGTTCAAGTTCCAATTGTGGCTACCCCCACCCGACAGGTATATGTCTATCCTGGAAGGAAATCTACCTAAGGGACTTTTACCCCAAGGTGAGATCGTGAGCTATTGAATCTAAGGCTGCAACCTAAAATCCCTTTTCCAAGTTCATTTTAAGTTTACCACATCAATCTTATTGGTGATCAGGCAACAAGAAGCATTAAACTTAAGATTCAATAAACAAACCAAAACATTAACATAATATAAAGAAAATCAATTATAAAACTTGTGAATATTGTGCTTCATCAGTTCCCTAGAATAAAAATAAAATGCTGGGGTTATGGGATCCTCCTTTAATATTTCAAATGTAAAAATCTCACTTTATTATAATATAGAAATTATCATTGTTACCCACTTAAGTCAAACCAGCCATAAAAGTGGTGTTATTATTTGTCCATAAACCAGCCATATAGGCGGTAATCATCTATCACCTAAAGACCAACCATATAGGCGGTGTCATATTATGTCAAATAAATAAAACCAGCCATTAAGGCAGTATCAACTTTAATCCATATTATTAAATTACAATTTCCATATTATAAATTTAGTGAGATTAATCTACCTTATCATATTAAAGGTTTCACCCTTCCCCCAGCAGAAATTAACTATAAAACATAAAAGAAAGTAAAAATACACAAACTATTATTACTAAAAATAAAAATACATAATTAAAATATAGAAAATAAACACAAAAGATAAAATCCTCAAGTTCCTTATTAGAAACCTCAAGGAAAGTATGAGAATTACAAATGAAATGACTTGGTATTTATAGGCAAAGAAAAGGCTTCCACCAATTTCTCCACCAAACACTCCACAAAACACTCCACAAAATCCTCCACCAAACACTCCACCAAACATGGCACAAAACATGGCACCAAACACTCCACCAAACATGCAAGCATGTTTGGTGGAAGTTTGACAATTTTTATTTTTGATAATGACTTTAGTAATTAAACATAACACAGTTTCAGATTTTTCATCAATTTCGGTCATGAAAACTTCCGAATTCGAACATCTTATGAACTTTAAAGTTGTAGATCTTTGAGTCTTCTTTAATCGGGAACTTGAATCACCTCAATCTAACATCAGAGTAAGAAGGTATGGCAAAAATACAAAAATTACGCAAAATTGAAATTTCCGAAATTGTACTTCATTAGAACGCCATTTCAAGTTTCCAACCTCCAAAATCCAAATGTCAAGTCTAGTTTTTGCCCTTATTTGTTCCATATTTCGTCCTGATTGATTCCATTAAGTCATGATTTTATTTTATCTGCAAAATAAACTAAAACACATCAAAACGTTCATAAAACCCGAGAAACTATACAAAATATTAAGTAAAATGGGCGGTAAATATTGATATATTTTCCGCTCATCACACCCCCAAACCTAACATTTTGCTAGTCCTCGAGCAAAACGAAAAAAATAAAATAAACAACTTTAAAAATAAAATTAAACTAAGCCACTTTTGTAGCGATCACGGTTGCATTTAGTGTATGCAACAAGCCTTTAAATCCATAGGTGTCCCTAGTGGACGAGTTATACTCTCGTGAGGGCTTACAAAAACGATACCCATAAACGTCAATCTAATGCACACAAAAGGAAAAAGACAAAAGAAAAGAGAATAAACAAGTTAGTGACTAAACAAGTGAAACTTCTTATCCAAGTTGATAATTATTTTCTTTCTTTCTAAATTACCAAATAAGTAAATTCTCCTATTATTTTTACTATTCTCCATATACACAACCAACAAGATATTAATCAAATCACTGTGCCCACAATACTCATAAGTGTAGTTGAAAAGAGAGTAATATTTTTGTCCTAAATTTATATCAGAATTCACACATTTTTTAGCAATGGAATTTCTATTTCTTTTTTTTTTTTTTTTTATAATATCTTCAATCCATGTAGCGAGCTTTGGGGTGACTCTCAAGCCAGTTGGCTTTAGGGCACTAGGTGTTAAGACATCCTTACAGACTTAATTACTCGGATTTCAGATATTTTTTTTTTTATAACATCTTAAATCCATGTAGTGAGCTTTGGGCCAGTGACTCCCAAACCAGTTTTCTTTAGGGCACTAGGTGTTAAAACACCCATACGGACTTAATAACTCGCATGTTAGATGTTTTTTTTTTATAACATCTTCAATCCATGTAGCGAGCTTTTGGCCAGTGACTCCCAAACCAGTTGGCTTTAGGGCACTAGGTGTTAAAACACCCTTACAGACTTAATAACTCGGATCTCAGATGTTTTTTTAATTAATATACACACTTTTTTTATTCCATCGCTTTTTTAGATGCTTCCTCCAATTAAACTAGAGCACTGAATATTACAAACTTTTCAATTACAACTCATGGCCGTATGTTACCATGCATGTTGATAATACCTGTCAACTGAGCATATGGAGATCCAATTTAGTCATTTTATGGAGAATTCACCAATTAAATAATTCAAAAGGAAATAAATAAAAATTAACTTGTTACGAAATAGGTTGAGATACGTCTCAGGAGTGGAAATTCCTTACACAACTATCTCACACCATTTCCACCTGATTAGTCAAGTTAAAAACACAAAAACTAAATAATTTTTTTGAAAAATTTTGACTAAAAATCAAATATAAACAACACACGAAAAAAATACAAGATACTAGTCAACTATTCCTCATCCCCAAACCTAATTGAGACATTGTACCCAATGTCTTAAAATGAAGAAGAAGAGTTTAGAAGATAGTACCTGGTTAGCGCGAATTTTACATCTAGAAAGAAAATTAAAGGTTAAGATCCAAATTTATCCGACGCTTCTTACCACGATCGTTATCAGACCAGTTAATCTTGGAAAGGATAGGGTCAATTTGTGGTTCAAAGGCTAAAAGTTGATCGATTAAATCATGGGCAGTCCTGGCAGTGAAGAAGATATCTTTTACAGGTTTTGACACGAACCCATTTCTTCGGGCATCATCAAGAAACACACAAAGAAAGTTATAAAATCCATCAACGTTAAACAGTCCAATTGGTTTCTGGTGTATGTTCAAATTCGCCCAAGATAGCACTGTAAAAATTTCCTCCATTGTGTTCAAGCCACCTAGCAAAGCAATAAAAGTGTCAGCACGGTTAATCATTTCCACAAGTCATTCAGACATATCTGGCACAATACATTCATCTTCGTTTGATGGTCATATCAGATTTGCCTCTGCCAAAGGTTTTGGGATGATTCCCAAAACTTGACTTCCTCCTTCCTGTACGGCCCTTGAAACGTACCCCATTAGTCCAAGATTGCCACCGCCATATACTAAGTGCATATTCCTTTCAACTATGACTCTGCCCAATTCATTTGCTGCCACAACAAATTTTGGTTTAGAACCAGCACTAGTACCGCAAAACACACAAATATTTACAACTCATCTTTTTGAAGTTGCTTCCATTTTTTTTTATGTATTTCTTTCTCAAATCTGGATGTCTTCAAGAGTGCAATAACGAGCTGAATTTATAGAACCTGAAAAAGGGTGAGTAATAATAGCACTAGTATCTGCCAAATGACAATTATTAGCTAAACAATAAAATATATCGTGGAAGTCAAAAAGTCTGGATCCTGTCGGTGAAAATTAAGAAAATCATAACCGAAAAGCAAATCAAAGCAATTATTAAGGCAACAGAATTTTGTACGCAATACGCCACTCGCTTGGTATATAAATCCTTCAGGATGCATCTCCAGAATCCATTCCTTACTCATCTATCACTAATGAATTAAATCTCATCCTTGTGATTGCCAAACACAATTCCACCTATCTTGTTTTGCCTTAAATGCTCCGTTTGTGCTTTTCCCTACAAAAATACCACACAAAATTAAAAACTCTACAGCATGTATATACAAAATAAAACATAAATTACAATAATAAAAACTGCATGGGTTGCCTCCCTGCTAGCGCTAAATTTTTCATCTTCAACCAGACATTACTGAAGTCCATCTGTCAAGGAGGTTTCAGTGTGGTTTTGGAAGTTCAATTAAAGACAATCCCATAAGCGTTGCTTTTTAAGGGTCTCTTCCAACGGTAAAGTGGAAAAAAGAATTTTGTGTCATTTAGTGCTTGTGCCACCTTTTAAAACTTTGTCGCTCCAGTGGTTCCGGAAAAGAAAGAAAGAAAATCAGGAGGTCTAGTATGGTGCTTGAATTTGAATGGAAGTTCCATTCTGTCAAGCTTCTGGGCGGTATCTTTGATTTGTACTCCCCAAAACAATGATGCTTCTCCTGAATGCATGAGATCTTTAATATGGTCAGACATTTGCTCCTCCATTTGTTTTGCTTCTTGCTCCACATTTTCTTCACAAATGTATTTTAGGATTTCCTCATTCAGCTCTTCATCTGTCATTTGTGAAATGTATGCTCCATAAGTGTCAACCTGAGGATGTAAAAGTATGTATGTCTGTAAGCTTTTATCCTCTATGGTATGTGTGAACGGCTTGGGTGGCTCTTCTTCAAACATTAGTGCAATGCATGCTCCAAGATCTTCATTTTGAGGATATAGAGTTTCATCCTCATTTGTAGTTTGTACAAACAGCACTGCTTCTTGTTCCTCCTCAGAGTCCGATGAATAATAAAAATCAAATTGAGATTCTGTTGGTTTGGGCTCCTGAACTGATATCTCTGGCTCTTGATACTGCTCAACCTATTCCTCTGTTAAGGTGTCATCGTGAAATGCTTGGTACTCGAAGGCTTCGTTAGTGTTATTTGACTTTGCTCCGTGAGATATGTAGTTCTGGTTTTATGTTAATTGTCTCGCTTGATCTGTCATTCTTTGAATGGATGTTGTTTGACTCTGAAGGGTTTCTATTTGACTCTGAAACATTGCACCCCAATTTTTGTCTTGTTTCTTGAGCCAATCTTTGAGCATGTCAATCACATGATCTTCATCTGATGGTTCTGGTTCTTGATGAAGATCGTAGTGTTGGGGTTTTGGGCGATGGGGGCAGCGGAAGCGGGGCTCTGGGCGAAATCATATTTTAAAACTTTTTCAAAATACCAAATAAATTATTCAATATCTAATATGAATAATTTATTCATATCTATTTATTTAATATCAAATATTAACATAAACATAGTTGAAACTTCACGGAAGTTTTACGAAAACTGATTTTCCGCAAAATGGCCTAAAATATGTTTTTGACCGAACCGACTACCCGACACTTATGGGGACTGCCCTGGTCAGCCCAAATAGTGTCAGGGCAGTTCATGGGCTGCCCGAATAGTGACAGATTCACTGTTTGGACAGCCGTCACCCGGTTGGCTCAAAATCCACCCGGTAACGCCGTTTTTGGCCATTTTTGCTTATTTCAAGTCGGAAACACTTTTCGGAAATTATGCCAACTCCCAAAACACATCCATTAAATTCATATGACATCAAAATCATCACATAATTTCTAGTTTTGGAAGATCTGGTCTGCAAACAGAAATTACCCATTTTCAAGCTTTTAATCCAAAATTTCAAGATTAATCAAATTAATCAACACACCAAATCAAGTCACCACACATATGAATCACTCTAGAACAATTCTAGGCATAATAAGAGTGGATATTACACTCTATAATGGCAACAAAGTTGTCTTACAACAATTGATTAAATTGGATAATAATTACACTAATTATTTCCAAAACTACTTCACACATGCCATACACTTCCAATTCTATCCACCATCAGCAAAAGCCCCAATTTTTCATAAATTAAAGAACCCTAGAACATATCTAGATCATCAAGAAAACAAGAAATAAGTTTCTAGGCTAAGGGACTTGATGAATTACCTCTAATTCACTTAATTCCATATCAATTTTCTTGATTTTCTTTGATTTCTTCATGCTTTCTCCAAGCAAAGATGGAAACCCATTTTCCCTCTTGAACTCTCGGAAATTGGAAGTGATGAAGATGATGATCAAAATAATTTTCTCTTTCCTCCTTTATATTGGACGAAAATTGGCTAGTAAATGGGCAATTTTGTCCTTTTTATTTTAATCAAATTAAAACAAATGAAAAACTCTATATTATCAAATCAAAATTTGACATATATAAAGCTTAATGAATGCATGCCATTTGCTCCAATCATTTCTAGCCATTTATCATTCAATAATGACTAATGGATAAAACATTAAATTTCAATTATTTAATTATTTAACCATTAAATAATTAAACAATTAATTAACACACATATATGTATTTTTACTTACATTAAATAACAAATACATATATTTATGGCATGTGTCAAAATCTCATTTGACGAATAATTAATGTGTATCTAATCATATTATGTATTTAATACAAATACACAATCATTATTAACAGAAAAAATCCCCTAAAGCATGTGTTATCGTTTAACAGATTAAACGATCTGAATTAACTCACTTAATCCGGTGAAGTATTATGAATAATCTGTATTATTCATATCGAGTTGCCCAAGTGCTCAATGAGTACACTTCATATTGTGGGACTCTCTAAGTTTAGGTTTATCCTGTTGGACAATTATGACCCATAGCGTCACTATTTGTACAGATCATGGTATTGTTGTACAAATTAACTATGTGACAAAGGAGATTGTACTCTCATCATTTATGATTAGATCACCTTAGATGTATAAATGAAGAGAGGTCCATATGATTAGTTCTTAGATTGAGAATGATATGAGACAGTATCAGTCCACGAAGGATTAATCATTAAATATCTCTAGTCGTAGTATTATCGAGACAGGACTTCGATAATGCGGAATAGGCTAGTATTGTACTTGTGCACGTTGTGAGGGCACAATGGCATAGTTCTCATATATTTAAGTATAGGATACTTATGCAAGTGCAGTAGGAGGTTGTGTTTCACCGATGGTACGGGAAACAGCTTCGCTCTGGATAGACCCATCGGAATCCCATTGGTATTATGACTATGTGTCTATGGGAGGCCGAAATCAAGGTAGGTGTGTATAGTCTTAACCTGAGACTTACATCGCTAATACTTGCGATAATCGGTAGACTTTGGTCTTAGTGGTACAGAGCTTTAACCGGTTCTGAGTACACCACTTCTGGGTTTATCAGAGAGTCGTAGTGTATTGGGTGTGATGTCAAGACGGAAGTATCACTTCAGTCATAGTGGAGATGATGTCACGCAGGATACGGTATTAGTGCTCTTAAGTGCTGGCCGGCCATCAGGATATTATGACAAGGTCATGTATATCCGATTATAGAGACTAGTTACCAGACATCCGACATGTGCTTCGGACGGGGCAGACACTTATCCTGCCCCAGCCCTAGCACGTGACTATCCGATATTGGGCTGATATACACAATACTACGGTATACTACGCTTGATACAGATCTATATATTCCTGTAAGAATATTTCTGTAGAATTGGGTAAGCATGGCGCTTTGCTAGAAGCCAACCTTGTCTTGTAAATCGGTATAAACGTAGTACAAGGTACTTACGTGTTCGGATAGTCCGACGACCGTATTTACTGCCAACATATCCGGAGATCTCATGGGTCGCTTCCCAAGGATTCACCGATGATGTATGACTCGCACTATGATTAATCTGGGATCAATTAGTAAAGAGAGAAGATTAATTTCTAGAGAGAGAAAATTAATCTGGGATTAATTACAGAGATATTTTATCTCGGATAAAATATTAATTAAAGAGAGAGAACGATTAATTTGGAATTAATCGATAAAATAATATATTTGATATATTATTAGAAATTGGATTTTGACGCGGAATTAAAATTAGATTTTAATTCGGGCGAACGAATTAATTTAGAATTAATTCGTTAGCGACGTGAATAGTGATTTCGCTAGGCGTAATCATTTAATTACGACGCAACGGAAAATTCGTTAATTTGGAATTAGCGAACCCGAGCCCGAGATTGTTTACGAGCGCATTCGCATTTCGAATGCGAGTACGGCACGCAAGTCAAATCAAGCGTCAAATCGCAAGTCACGTCAAACGTCAAATCACATGTCACTTTGAGTGATGTGATATTTGAGTGATTGATATAAGTTGATTTGTGGTGATTGACAAGCATTTAATGCTTTGTTTTTTGAGATAGAAAAAGGTAAATGGTTTATTATATATTTTGGAAATTATATAAACCCTTTTACAATTTTTTATTTGTAACTCATTCTCTCTCTCATTTTACGGTTTTAGGCTTTTGGAGCCAAAAACCTTCATCTCTCTCTCACGGTCTCCATGACCGTTTTCTTCATCTTTTCTTCTGGTTTGACCGAGCAAATGGAGAAGCTTTTGGATCTTGTTACAAGATCTAAGTGCTAGCACACACCTTGGGTTATACATAGGTGATAGGGAAACGAATTTATGAGCTTGGAATCCATTTTTGGAGCTTGAAGCTTGGAGCTTCCATGGTGTTCATCAATGGCCGAATCATGGAGGAACCAAACCAGTCAAAACCGAGCAGCCCACTGCCTTGGAGAGCTATTGCCGTGAGCTTGGAGGGAGGCAAAAACGCAGCTTGTTCTTCGCATCTCAAACCGTTCAATGTGAGTTATGTATTCCGCCTTACTCCTTTGTGTATTCATGCGAATTTTGTGCTTGATTTCATGATCT
This sequence comes from Zanthoxylum bungeanum, assembly GCA_019454045.1. Taxonomy (NCBI): domain Eukaryota; kingdom Viridiplantae; phylum Streptophyta; class Magnoliopsida; order Sapindales; family Rutaceae; genus Zanthoxylum; species Zanthoxylum bungeanum. The sequence continues at coordinate 33,444 of SKCR01030238.1, forward strand.
TGGGACCTATATTAGAAACCTACAATGGTATCTTGAGCTATTATCAAGCATGAAAAAGTTAGGGTTAAAATTGGGGAAATCAATTGAAGCATGATTTGGTTAATTGGATGATTAAGTATGCTTGTATGTTGATTAATTGAAGTTGTGCATGATCAATTTCATGAAATTGGATTGGATTCAATTTTCCCTAAATTTTGGGCATGACAAATTGGGTAAAATCAATTGAAGCATGATTTGATTAAATTGATTGATTAAGTATGCTTAAATGTTGATGAATTAATGATTGATTGGATCAATTTGAAGAAATTGTGTTTGGAACAAATTTCCCCAATTTGTTATGTTGGCCAAGTGAAAATTTGGGTAAACTTGATTTTGAGCATATTTTGTGAAATTGGATGAATGAGAATGCTTAAAGTATGTTTAATTTAAGATTGATTGGATCAATTTGTTGAAATTGTGTTTGGAACAAATTTCCCCAAATTGCTTATGTTGGCCGAAATTAAAGAACCCTAAATTTCTTGGTGATTTTGTTTGTTTGATCATTGGATGACTTAAAACAATTGGGTAATGTTGTTTTGAAGTTCAATTTGATTGAATTTTGATTTGGAACATTTTTCCCAAATTAAAGTGGCTTGGCCGAATTCAATTGAATGAAATTCATTGTGTTTTTTGTATTTTGATTCATTGGATGAATTGAATTGATTTGGGAAATGATGATTGTGGATTCAATTGGATTGAAACCGAATCGGATTGGAAAAACCCCTAATTGCCGAGAACAAAAGCATGTAAAATGGGTTTGATTTTATAAATTGTGTTGGACACTATTTAATGTTAAGTGCATGATTAATTATGCTAATTGATGTTTTAGAAATATTAATTGGTGGTTAATTGTGTATTACACTTAGGTTAATTAATTATGGAATTTTATAAGTTAATTAATTTGGGCTTATTTTGGAAAATGGGCCTTTAAGGTTGTGATTGGGCTTTTGGGCTTTGTTGTACAAAGTTGAGTTTAGGCCAATTTGGTTGGATCCAATTGGGCCTAAAACCGTATCCATAAAGTCCAATTATGACTTAATGGACCTTAATTATTTAATTGGGCCTAATGGGCCAAAATTGATTTCTGGGCTTATGGGGTAACTCCCGGATTGGATTTTGGTTATTCGGTTTGACCCGAGTTGACCAAAAGTCCACGCCTTATAGAAATTAATTAAAAGCCCATTGGACTTTAATTAAATAAACATTAGATGTTAATCGGGCTTTGAGACCCGTTGCGATTAAATTTGGAATTTAAGTCGTAAAGGTTCGTTAATAAAAGTGTAATATTTAATTTGGAATTAAATAGTGAATTAGAATTAAATGCGTATTAAATTGGATTTAATTATGTAGTTTAATTTAATTCAAGAATTCGTACTTTGAGTACTTATTCGCAAAACGAGTTTGACTCACGCAAAAATCAAATCGTTGTTTGAACATTGGATGATCACTAATTATCAGATTAATTAATTGGATTAGATTGATTGATAACATGCTTGTGTGAATACATGGTTGCGATGCATGAATAATGTATATCGGATGGATTAGTCGGGTGGGACAATTTTGGAAATTGTAATAAATTTGATTTATTAATTGGACCTGCGTGTCCAGCCTTATCACCTCTATACTCTTTGTATTCTCTTCTCACCTATTCCCCTCAATGTAAATGAGGTTTCTTTAGAAGTGTAGTGTAACGGGTATAAGTAAATACATGTGCTAGCTTTGGAGAGAGAAAATGATAGATTTGATCTAGGATCAATGTAAAGTATCCATCCGCATATCATTATTATTTTATTTCATATGCGCTTTATTATGTGTTTAGAATACATGTTTAAGGGTGTACGATGATGAGACCTTAATAAAGATAATAAATTGGTAGCCAATTGCACGCGAAAAACCTCGCTCAATATCAAGTGTTTTTCCTTCCATTGAGTGATTCTCACTCAAGATCCGAGATTGGCATTGGATTGTTGGCCAAAGTCAAGCCCTTTGTCCGTCGAAGATGTGTTTGAATCACGAGAGTTTTTTTCCATATCGATGTCTTGTCCAAGTTGTGGTTTGTTGGCCAAAGTCAAGACCACTTCTTGTCCATCGACATTGATTACGAAGCTTTCCATGGTCAATGGGTCGCGCTTGACTGGGATCACTAGGTTTGTTGTGCCAAAGCCAAGGCTTAGTTGATTCAGAGGAAAAAGGTTAGGTAATACATTGGATGTATTGGCATATATAAGATATATGTTTAGGATTTGGATATCCGCCTACTGGATCTAGGAATTGGATGAGATCCAATTGATCTTCGAGATCTACCTAGTTAATTATCATACAATTTGTTGGCCAAAGTCAAGATTGTGTGATATTAAACGGGATCCTAGCCCACTAGGAAACACGGTTTCCCGAGTACTCGACAGAGGGTTAGAGGCTCGCCGAAAAATAGTGGGAGGCGAAGAATTGAATTTGCAATACTCGTTCAATTACTCGCCATACGCGCTCATTCAAATTATTTCGTCGTTAGATTAAATGTTAGTTGGACTAATATTTAAATTGTTGTTTTTATAAACAGTTGGACTGTATTATATTTGATTATATATAATTGGATTATATTAATCAATATATTTGAATTAATTAATTCCGATTTACAGTTGATTTTATAATTGGATTATAGTAATCAATGTAATTGAGGTTAATTAATTTAAATTATATTTGATTATATAGTTGGACTATTATAATCATTATAATAAATAGTACCACAAATCGTTGATTAAATAGTTGGACTATTAGAATCAAGATATAATTGAAAGATTGACATTTAAAACATAATCCTGGGGAAAATGTGTTTAAATGGTTTAATTTTCAAATGGGAATAAATTTCAGGATGGTCCTGGAAAAATATAACTTATTTTATTTGATAAAATAACGTATTAGCCTAAGCCCGGAGTTAAAATAGTAGAGCTTATCTTTGGAATATCATGTAATGATAACTTAAGTGCTAATCCATTATGTTTGTCATAATTATGTTCACAACTAGTATTGAAATTGGATTTTAAATACTTAGTGTGGTACATAAATATATTGATGTTCAGAATCTGTTTTGAACAGGATACTGACTTCAATTGAGATTTATCTGCGAATTGAAAACGGGACGAAAGTCGCTGTTTTAACCGTAGATATCTGAATTTAGGAACTACCTTCGGGTTAGTACTTAAATTTAGAAACTGTTATAATGTAGCTAGTTTGACTAGAAAATTATCTCTATATCGCGTATAACCCGCTGCGGGTGTACCTTTATATTCTAGAACACTAAAGTGTTTCATTATATAAAGATGATATTGAGATAAACACATTAGATGTGAATAACAACAGGATTTATATTTTGAATATAAATAATATCTCAAATATATAACATGACAAATAAATAGCTCAAACTGATTTGATCAGTTAAGAAACTTAATTGTGGCATAGTTGTCAGGGACACTGACTGATAAACAAGAATCGTATATCCGCACTTTTGAAGAGCGGATACCAGGACTGATTTGATTCCATTCAAATAAAGTCTACGAATCTAGTCTATTTGGGCAAAGTGCCTAAAACACTATTTACTTGGTAAAAGTGTAAATGCCACCGATCTGTTAGCCCTACTTCATAGTGAAGCAAGTGGGCCCATGTCTAGCTAGGCTAGATATGGATATGAATATTTCGTGACCTGTACGGATGTGGCATCGCGTATGGTTATGTGTTTCTTTTGAAACACAAATCGGAAACTTTTAGAGTTTCGACACGAAATAGACAATAGATCGGCTAAAGTATTAAACCGTCATGGTAAGACTGTAATGGAAAATACTTAAGCAATAAGTTTCTTGTATATATGAAAGAGTATAGTATTCTTTCAAATAAGGACTCCTCCCGGAATACGTCAGTTTGACGGTGTGTCCGAACGGATTAACCGAATTTTGTTAGACATGATAAGGTTAATCACGAGTCGCTCTGAGCTACCATTTCCTTCAACGGATAAGCTTTAAACAGTGCAAGAACTTATTTTGAATAAGGTTCCATAATAATCTGTTTGACAGATATCATATTAGATATGAACGGGATAGAAACCGGGTTTCTCATTCTTGATAATTTGGGTATGCTAGGCATATGTTTGGATGATACCAAACTAAAACCCAAATAGGATAAGTGCCAAATGTAGGTTATCCTAGGGATACCATAAGTATTGTACTTATACATCTCACAAGAGAACAATTAGATTGTTACTCACCATACGGTTTTCCTGAAAGGAATACCGATATGCAGTGGTAAGTGGGAGGATAGTATAACTCGATGGAAATCGGAGTAATACTGTTCAAGGCACTGAATCTTAATGGAACATGAATAGTTCATCCAGGATGAGACTATTACCATTAATCTTCGAATACACAAGAACCGCGTAGGTCGGACAGAGTCAGAAAACAACCTGGGGTATGGGTTTCTGATCTAACCTCATAAAGATGTGAATCTTATTGAGGAATACCAACTGACTACGTATGAGGAAGTGATACAAGATATCAACTCCCTAATTATGGCAAAGTGCCATATAATCCGAAATGGATTCCATGTATCTCAACCAGTTTGGATACTAGTTGATGTACCACAAGGCATTGTGCCTAATGGTACTTAAAAGTCTTCTAGGAAGACATACATGGATGGCAACATACCAGCGTATAAACTAGGCTTTTAACGGAAAGGTATCGTTATCAACATTGTGTTGATTACGATTCAACCTTTTACCTGTTGCCACGGTAAATCCATTTGGATAATGCAGGTTATTCGATCCATGATTGGATTGAAGCAAGCATTAGGTTCTTGGAATTATCGTTTTGATATAATCATAATGGTGTACGATTTAATTCAAAACGAAAATAATTCTTGTGTATATAAGGAGGTTAGTGGGAGCGCCACTGACAGTGGCTGTCCTATAAAATAATGATAATACGTCATTTCTTGGAAATGATATTCCCATAAAATAAATATCGGCGAAAGCTTGGCTTTCGAAATACTCTCCTAGAAACCGTACATTGAAAAATGTACAAGACCTGGTGTATCATACGCTTTGAGCATATGGATTCACAAACAGGCCAATCCGAGTGATAGTCACTGGATTAATATTAAGAACATCCGTTAGTATCTTAGAGAACTAAGGATGTTGTCTTAGTCTATGGAGAAGGAGAACTTAAAGTGACTGGGGTCACTGTAGCAAGTTTCATATAACCGATAAAGACGACTAAAAGTCGCAAACGGTACTATACAGTTTGAATAACGGTACAGTGAGCTGGAAATCTTCCAAGCAAGATATTGTTACCGAATAAACAACAAATGCGGGTTGTTGTTGCAGCTAAAGCAACAATGGAAGTCATTTGGGTCGATACAAATCTAATTAGATTAGATATAGTTCTGTTAGCAGCTGAGCTAGGCGTCAGCACAGGCTAAAGAATTAATGGTCTCATCAACGATCCAGAGACATACTTAGATATTCATCTGATTCGTTCGGATCATACATCGTGGCGATGTGATGATCGAATAAATCGCATCAAGATGATAATCATGCAAATCCGCTGACGAAAGCTTTTCTTAGCAGTTTGAGCCAACCGTACATAGTTCGGGTGTTAGACACTCGAGTGACTGGCTATAGGCCAAGTGGGAGATTGTTGGACAATTATGACCCATAGCGTCACTATTTGTACAGATCATGGTGTTGTTGTACAAATTAACTATGTGACAAATGAGATTGTACTCTCATCATTTGTGATTAGATCACCTTAGATGTATAAATGAAGAGAGGTCCATATGATTAGTTCCTGGATTGAGAATGATATGAGACAGTATCAGTCCACGAAGGATTAATCATTAAATATCCCTAGTCGTAGTATTATCGAGACAGGACTTCGATAATGCGGAATAGGCTAGTATTGTACTTGTGCACGTTGTGAGGGCACAATGGCATAGTTCTCATATATTTAAGTATAGGATACTTATGCAAGTGCATAGGAGGTTGTGTTTCACCGATGGTACGGGAAACAGCTTCGCTCTGGATAGACCCCTCGGAATCCCATTGGTATTATGACTATGTGTCTATGGGAGGCCGAAATCAAGGTAGGTGTGTATAGTCTTAACCTGAGACTTACATCGCTAATACTTGCGATAATCGGTAGACTTTGGTCTTGGTGGTACAGGGCTTTAACCGGTTCTGAGTACACCACTTCTGGGTTTATCAGAGAGAGTCGTAGTGTATTGGGTGTGATGTCAAGACGGAAGTATCACTTCAGTCATAGTGGAGATGATGTCACGCAGGATACGGTATTAGTGCTCTTAAGTACTGGCCGGCCATCGGGATATTATGACAAGGTCATGTATATCCGATTATAGAGACTAGTTACCAGACATCCGACATGTGCTTCGGACGGGGCAGACACTTATCCAGCCCCAGCCCTAGCACGTGACTATCCGATACTGGGCTGATATACACAATACTACGGTATACTACGCTTGATACAGATCTATATATTCCTGTAAGAATATTTCTGGAGAATTGGGTAGGCATGGCGCTTTGCTAGAAGCCAACCTTGTCTTGTAAATCGGTATAAACGTAGTACGAGGTACTTACGTGTTCGGATAGTCCGACGACCGTATTTACTGCCAACATATCCGGAGATCTCATGGGTCGCTTCCCAAAGATTCACCGATGATGTATGACTCGCACTATGATTAATCTGGGATTAATTAGTAAAGAGAGAAGATTAATTTCTAGAGAGAGAAAATTAATCTGGGATTAATTACAGAGATATTTTATCTCGGATAAAATATTAATTAAAGAGAGAGAACGATTAATTTGGAATTAATCGATAAAATAATATATTTGATATATTATTAGAAATTGGATTTTGACGCGGAATTAAAATTAGATTTTAATTCGGGCGAACGAATTAATTTAGAATTAATTCGTTAGCGACGTAAATAGTGATTTCGCTAGGCGTAATCATTTAATTACGACGGAACGGAAAATTCGTTAATTTGGAATTAGCGAACCCGAGCCCGAGATTGTTTGCGAGCGCATTCGCATTTCGAATGCGAGTACGGCACGCAAGTCAAATCAAGCGTCAAATCGCAAGTCACGTCAAACGTCAAATCACATGTCACTTTGAGTGATGTGATATTTGAGTGATTGATATAGTTGATTTGTGGTGATTGACAAGCATTTAATGCTTTGTTTTTTGAGATAGAAAAGGTAAATGGTTTATTATATTTGGAAATTATATAAACCCTTTTACAATTTTTTATTTGTAACTCATTCTCTCTCTCATTTTACGGTTTTAGGCTTTTGGAGCCAAAAACCTTCATCTCTCTCTCACGGTCTCCATGACCGTTTTCTTCATCTTTTCTTCTGGTTTGACCGAGCAAATGGAGAAGCTTTTGGATCTTGTTACAAGATCTAAGTGCTAGCACACACCTTGGGTTATACATAGGTGATAGGGAAACGAATTTATGAGCTTGGAATCCATTTTTGGAGCTTGAAGCTTGGAGCTTCCATGGTGTTCATCAATGGCCGAATCATGGAGGAACCAAACCAGTCAAAACCGAGCAGCCCACTGCCTTGGAGAGCTATTGCCGTGAGCTTGGAGGGAGGCAAAAACGCAGCTTGTTCTTCGCATCTCAAACCGTTCAATGTGAGTTATGTATTCCGCCTTACTCCTTTGTGTATTCATGCGAATTTTGTGCTTGATTTCATGATCTTGGGACCTATATTAGAAACCTACATATCCGTCACGAAATCCAATTCATGTCCATAATCCCCCCACTCATTGATTATGACGACCATGGATAATCTCGCTAAACTATACAAGTCGAGGTCATAGCATACGTATAATCCCTCCATCACAGGCCATCCGTATTATACCTGGAATATAGATAAGAACGTCAAATCCGTTCGGTATAATACAGTCGACTTTCAACTTACGATCTCTAAATAACACTCGGAACTAATTTCCGAAGTTATACCACGGCCATGGATTTACTAGATCGTAAACACGTGAGGATGCCTATGCCCTGTACATAGGAATGACAGATCATATCTTGATACGCACATGATATCATGAGCATCAATCCACACCCAACGAACAAGCGGAGTTCTGATCATGGCTAGATAGTTGACGTGACTGCCATCAAAGTGTGGAGGATAGCTCATATATCCATGGTGGTATCTCAAGTCGAAGGACCACTATACTCGCTCAACTCGAGAAGGTTCATATTGACGTTGGTGTACCATCTATTAGGAAACCTTCAGTGAGTCGTTCAATGTCTTATCAAATAAACACCTACATGTCTATACGAGTCTCCCGAGACTCATGGTTTACTAGGATAAACCATCGGACTAAGTCACGATATACGACATGTACTGGTCTCAGCAGATTTTACTAACCGACCCGTGTCAGTAAATCTTGACCAAGAACTTTATTTAAGGATATACAACTAATAGTACGCTTCCCAATGTCAATTACAAACTACGTTGTAATTGCGCACTATACTATAAATCCAAGGGTCTTTGTCTAATATATATGTATCACTGAACCAGATTCAGTTTCGATCTAATCGTAATCAGATATCTAATAGCAATTAGATCGAATAAGCGTATAAAGACAAGGGTGCTACCAATAATTTTGTAATATTATGGAAAATTGAACCGCTCGTATTAATAAATCGGACATAAATACAATCCAGATTGACACTCGGAGCACCAACCCTAACACGTAGGTGGATGTATCGCATACTTGCTCTAGTGCCAATCCATGGTATACTATACACATCTTAATGTGTATCGCATACTCATGACCCTTAAAAGTTCACCAGCACTCAAGAGGTAGGCAACAAACAAGTAAGCCCACTTTAACAAATCGAGTCTGTCCAAAAAACCCAATCGTTTTCCTTAGCGAGCATCATTCATATTTTGCAGAATCCAAATTCCACATCAATGTGACTCAGACGCTATATCAGTATTGTCCTATAGCTATTGAGTTGTCCATGTATTTAGAAATCAAATCCAAATACTATGAGACAACCGCAAACACTACACTAATATAAAAACTTCTAATCTATAGGGTCACTATACAACTTCATAAGTCAATACTTCATAAGTTGCAACTGATTCCACTAGTGTAGGCACCGCATTTTTGCATATAAGTCCCAATGATAAGTCCCAATGATCAAATCACCTTCCCGAATTAAAAGAATGAAATCAAATCTCATAAATCACCTTCCTAATTAAATTAAATCACATTCCTAAACTAAATAAAATCAAATCAAATTAAATCAAATTACCTTCCTAAATTGAAGAGATCATTTCCTTATGATACACAAATTAAATATCCCCCATAATTACACAATATTCTTTCCCTATTCACATAAGGACAACCCCAACCATTGCCTATAAAAAGAAGTCTAAACCCAACTCTTGGGGACCCTAGCTCATTCACGCCCCACCTCTCTCTCCCTAAGAGCATTCACACGCCTAAGACGCAAAGAAAAACCCTCCTCCATTGTCGTGAAATACCTTGAAGTCTCCCCTCAAGTTGCCGCACAAACAGCCACAAAAAACCCTAGCAACTAGTAGCCCACACTTCACCAGGCTAAAATGCACACAACCCTCACCAGGAAACAACAACCAACCGACTAAACTACTCTCTCACGCATAGCAGCCTTTTAACACAAACCCTTACGCACCCGCAGTCCACTCATCACAGCCTCACACAACACATTCACTCTCCACACTCCACACAAACTGACACGGCAACGCACACACTCACTCAACACAAAACCCCTCACAAACAGCCTTCAACTCATGCCTAAAATGCCAACCACTCACGCCTCTCCAGCCAACCAACGCCCGACACACACAAACCAGCAGCCCTTCACGCCTCTGACTCAACAAATCAACCTTTAGTTCACGCCATTACCCATTCACGCAAGCTCTTTAATTCACGCATAATCAACACCCTCACAGTCTACTTAATTCACGCACAATCAAAACCCTAACGGTCTACTCAATTCACGCACAATCAACACCCTCAAAGTCCACTCAATTCACACATAATACGCACCGACACATACTTCCCCTTTCATGAGTCGAGACATTCACGCCTAAACCACCGCACAAACTACCCAACAACTACCAAGATCCTGCCCCAAAACAGCCCATGCACTACACTTAAACCACCAAAAATCTGCCCAACAAAACTATCCAAAACCACCGCAAATCTGTCCAGAAAACTACACTTAATTACCGTAAAAAGAGTGACCAAAAACAGCAGCAAACATCAGCCCAAAACAGCGAGACAACGAAGGAAAACAACGAACCAGTAAATCGGAAAAGTTGCGGAGCATTAACCCTTCCGACAACCGCGTAGCGTACTTCCAAGAGACGACTTAAGAGGTTAGACCTGAGGGCACCCTTTTTATTTATTCTCCTTTATTTTTTATTTATCTTCTTATTTTACTTCGTATGAGTATTGTTGATTGGTGTATGCTATGACCATGGGATGAAAGAAATATGTGTTATCTCTCGTGGTATATCGGATGGAAATCCAGACATAAATTCCGTAGCCGAATCCGAATGGACGGTAGTGCGGTTTGTACTTTGGAAATAACTCCACGTACCACTTAGGAGACACACATATTTTGTTTCATCCAATCTAATGTTTATGCATGATTTAGTCGTTTAGTATGTTATTTATTTTTCTAAGCATGATTTAATCATTTAATATGTTATTTATTTTTATGCATGATTTAGTTGGTTATTTCCAAGCATGATTAGTTATTTCTTTCGCATTAGGAATTTAATTTATGTTTATGTTTAGGTTGTTATTTATTTTTTGCTTTAATAATTCAATATGTTCATGAGATTGCGTGCTTGTCGTTTTTTTGACTTACTTTTTATGCATGCAAACTTAGATATAGGTTATATGCAAACTTAGATATAGGTTGTATGCAAACTTAGATGTAGGTTATTGTTGCGTAGACTTGGTTAGATTATTGCACAAATCCATTCATTATAAGTGGCATAAGTAAGGGACCATTCCGAACCCAACGGTTTGAGGTCTTCCCTTACGAGGGGTGAGTGCGGCCTTAAATCATTTTCCCAGTTCACACTGGGTGGTGACTCCATTTTATTTCTCCGGTTTAGTTCCCCCGTGGGCTACTCCGTACTCCCAACCAGGCTGCGAGCCTGGAACAGTGTCGCCGATTTCTGTGTCCTACAGTTTGGCGACTCCACTGGGGATAGAGAATCGGCCCCGAAATAATGTCTTGTAATATTTGTGATTTGTGCTTTAGTTAACCATGTCTACAGTGGGTTGAAGGGGTTTAATCAAAGGCATTATTAAAGCTAGGTAATGGTTTGGTGTCTTCCTTCATTCACTACCTTTCTATAAGGAAAAGCTGTGAAGGCACCTAGATAATCATTACCCGCAGCTCATTGTGACAGACTAATTTAGAGGACTTGTTGTTTATTCATGTCACCAAGACGATAAGAGCCAAAGAGGCTTGGGTACTTAAGAGAGTTTGCTCCACCCTCCCTCTGGGGAATCTACAATAGGAAATCCATTTGACAGTTAGTCACGCACCATAACTCGTTGGCACGTACCTTAAGGTATAAAAAAGGTGCGCTCACTTGGTCGCTCGAACCCTTGAGTGGGGAGTCCTAGTTATTGGCAATCCTTCGTCAGCGGGAGCCTTTGTCTACACCCCCGTAAACTCACATGTGAACCATAGTTATATGACCAATAGAAATTATCTCTTTATGCTTGTGTTGAGGACCATCATCATTTGGATTCAGTTGGACTTCTTATCAAGAGATGTGAACTTGTTGGGCCATTTAAACTGGGACGAGTTCATGTCCTTTGACAATTGGGCCAAAAGTTTCTGAAATGCCGATGGGCCATTTTATGTTTGGGCCTCTTATCATTTAGAGTCACTTAGCCATGTTATCGCAAAAGTGTAAACCTGTTGGGCCTTTTCAACTAGGACAAGTTTTCACCTCGTAATAGTATGATTGAATACTTTAAAATGAAAATGGGCCGACTTATATATTACATACATCGCACGCATCTCATGTACCTCATGCATACACGCATCATGTTAACCCTTGTGTCTAAAAGCCATCATAGATACGTGTTGGGTTAGGAAAGAATGAAGACTCGTCAAAAGATCGTCAGCCAACATGAGCGAGTCAGTCAACGAGGGATCCCGCCTGGATCAATTGGAGACCAAAGTAACCAAAATTACTGAGCAGTTGCAAGTTTTGACCAATGCTGTGGCCAGTTTGACCATACCCCGTATAGCCAATAATAGAAAGTTGTGCAACCAGAATGGAAAGACCATTGGGGAACCTTCAAGGACCGAGCCCACTCCCTTTGAGGTTGCCCCTATCAGAAACAGACGATTCTCCAATCTTGGTAGACCTTTGTCAGAGGTGTTTGAAGAGCTGAAAAGGCAAGGACTCCTAAATCCCTTAGAGCCTAAACCACTTCCAAACCCTGTGCCACACTACCTTAACATGAACCTTTACTGTTACCTCCATCAGTAAAAAGGTCATAAAACCGACAACTGTACCCGCCTTAGGCATGAGATCCATGACCTCATTGATTCCCATAAAATACCTGACCCAGAAAAAGAGCAACTCAACACGTACAAAAAACCTCCACTCATGATCAACTCCGGCCTACCTGACAGCCTTGTCCTCTAAACTCATAACCACCAAACTTCTCGCATGGGGATATGAGACAGCAGTGGTAAAGGTGAAATAGTGCAGAGAGGGAATTTCTGGGAAAACTTCTCTGACAGTGACGAGAAAGAGGTTGCAAAAAGGGGAAGTAAATGGGAAAAAGAACTACTACACTTGGAGAATCTGATGGTCGAAGGAAGCAAGAAGACGGGGGAAGACGAAGTTGCAAATTATGGAGATGTTTGTTTCCCTGATCTAATTCAAATGTTATCCAACATTTATTAATAATAAGGACATTGACTTCGTCTACTTGTTCGAATCTTTTCCTTAATAATAATAAAGACGTTCATTTCACTTACCTGCCTGAGTCTCATCCTTTCAATCTTCACGACGTGAGTATTTTTGACAAAAGCATTCAACCCTGGTACTATGATATTCAGTGATACTTAGAACACGGGGAATTCCCGAAAGAAGCAAGCAGAAAAGACAAGATAGCCATTCAGAAGTGGCTTCTCAATATGTGAGTTTGAAGGGAGAACTATACAAAAGACAAGCGAATGGCATTCAGCTTAAGTGTTTAAGAAAAGAAGAAGCTCAAAAGGCAATGGAAACAGTACTGCCGGTGGAAATTGAGATACAGTCCATGAGGGTATTAGTAGAAGCAGAATTACCTGAACAAGAATGGGCCTCACAGAGATTTGAACATTTGTTATTGCTCGATAAGAAGAGAATGAAGTCCTTACATCATATGCAGTTATAGCAGAAGAGATTGGCCCGGGCATTCAACAAAAGGTGCGTCCTACTAAGATCAAAGAGTGTGATCTGGTATTTAATCAGTCAAAGCCGTTAATGATAGACCCGAGAGGAAAGTTCAGACCTAACTGGGAAGGGCCATACGTAGTCAAGAAGGTAATTGGAAATGGGGCAGTGAGACTGTCAGACTTAGAAGGGAACGAGTTCGCCGAGACAATCAACATGGACAGACTGAAGCAATATTTCACCTAAGGAAGAAGAGACAGAGCAATTACTGGGAGAACTGGCAGAAGACCTAACTCACGGGATAGGAAATTCATCCATGCATGCATGCATACACGTAACGTACTTGCAATTTTTGTGTTGGTTCTGTGTTTGCAGGTTTCAGACAAAAGAGAACTGCACAATCACCATAAGAGAACCGGCATGAGGAAACTATAAGCAGACCCAGGGGGTGATAAGAGACATGCGTAGGCACATGGCGCCAAGGAACACAATGAGGGTTTAACCCATCAGGAACAGGGAGTACCCCCACACATGCATACGTACACATCACATGCATGTGTTGTTTTTTATTCTGTTGTTTTTGTGTTCGCAGGTCTCGAAGAAAAGAAGGAAAATCGTAAAAATACAAGCAAGTTGAGAGCAACAAAACAGTATCAATAGTTTTCAAGAATGGATCCCCTGGGTTGAGGCCCATACATGATCATCAGTTTTGGGAATGAACCCCCAGGTTCGAGGCCCGCGTTACCAGAAGTTTTCGAGAATGAATACCAAGGTCAAGGCTCACACTATCAGCAGTCGAAAGGAAGAATTTCAATGAAAAAAAAGAGAAGTCCTTGATGGCTAGGCATATGTCCGATGATAAAATTGTTTGCGGAAGGATGAAACCTTGGAAACGATAAGTGCAAGAGGTGCTCTCATCCTGCATTCTGAGCGGTTGATCTCGGCTAGACTCGCGAGCACTTGATTACAAGATCTTAGCAGTGGAAGTCTGAGTAGTCGATGAGATGACTAGTTGAAAAGAAAGCGGATCGGTGAATGACCATTTGCTTAGATGTCCATCCTGGTTTACTCGAGTTACGATATGTAGTACGGTTGGAAACGAAAGAAAAGTCTCTGAAGAAAAAAATGAACCACCTATAAACGATGAGCGTGAAGCTAACCATGGGCGAGTATTAGGACAACCATGAGGAGAAATGTTACCTTAAATGGTAGGTGTGTTGAAAAAAAAAAGAAGAGGAAAGAGACGAAAGAAAAGGGAAAATAAGACCACATCATATTGAGTACGATGAATTAATTACAGAGCATGATCAAGACATATAGGTTGGTTAGACCCACTGATCCCATTCTTCGAGACAAAATCATCGAATTGGCTCACTTAAGGATTAAGCTGTGAAAGAATCTTGGCATACACACACTTGGAGTTTAGTTCATATCATTTACTCAGACGGTCGGATTTGAGTTGTATCAAGTACTTTGAAGGTTCCCTGGTTTCGACATGAAACATCCTTTGAGGGCGATAATATGTATAACCATTGGGGTTGTCTCGCAAAAGAGAGTAAGACAGTACAGAACACCACATTAGCTGAT
This sequence comes from Zanthoxylum bungeanum, assembly GCA_019454045.1. Taxonomy (NCBI): domain Eukaryota; kingdom Viridiplantae; phylum Streptophyta; class Magnoliopsida; order Sapindales; family Rutaceae; genus Zanthoxylum; species Zanthoxylum bungeanum. The sequence goes on from SKCR01030238.1 coordinate 48,574, forward strand.
CTACCTTTACCTGGTGCAAGCAACACAGAACATAGAGATAAACCCAGTCTGGGGGTGACCCGTCTATCCCTTCTCATACAACAAGTTTCGAGAATGAATAATCACATCATTATCAGTTTTTGGGATGTGTCCCAGGGTCGAGGCCCACACATAATTAGAATGCCGGGTATGACACTCCGGGTATGGAGACACAGCCGCGACACCTCGGGTATGGGTTTAGTATGTCGGGTATGGCATTCCGGGTATGGAGACACAACCGCGACACCTTGGGTATGGGGTTTAGCACGCCGGGTATGGCACTCTGGGTATGGAGACACAACCGCGACACCTCTGGTATGGGGTTTAGCACGCAGGGTATGACACTCCGGGTATAGGGACACAACCGCGACACCTCGGGTATGGGGTTTAGCACGCCGGGTATGGCACTCCGGGTATGGAGACACAACCGTGACACATCGGGAATGGGGTTTAGCACGCCGAGTATGGCACTCCGGGTATGGAGACACAACCGTGACACCTCGGGAATGGGGTTTAGCACGCCGGGTATGGCACTCAGGGTATGGAGACACAACCGTGATGCCTCAAGTATGGGGTTCAGCACACTGGGTATGGCACTCCAGGTATAGAGACACAACCGCGACGCCTCGGGTATGGGATTTAGCATGCCGGGTATGGAGACACAACCGCGATGCCTCGGGTATGAGGTTTAGCACGTCGGGTATGGCACTCCGGGTATGGAGACACAACCGCGACACCTCGGGTATGAGGTTTAGCATACCGGGTATGGCACAACCAGATCAACTAAACTCAAAGCAACAAGCTAGTCAAGCAGCAGCTGGCAAGCCAGGTAAGTAAAAATACATTGCATAACTTTGATAGGATTGTCATTGTCACGCACTGTACAAGTCCCATCAAAGTGGGGGTGACTGTAGGCACTGTATTTTTACATATAAGTTCCGATGATGAGTCTCACATGGAGACACTACCTCTTTAAGTTGTGGAAGTCACGTGAAACGAACGTCGGTAGGGAAGAGTCAGAAATTGACACCCTATTGGATTAATTCGTTTTCTTAGCTTCGGGTTTGCTTGTTAGGCCTCTGTTTTAAAACTTATCCTTGTCCCAAAACCCCCGCAAGCCACACACCAAGCTCATACACCACCAAGCCACACACCAAGCCCACCAAAATAACAAACCACACGCCCATAATCCCTCCAAAATAATAAATCCACACATTAAACACATGTTGAAATCCTAATAAATCACCTTCCCAAATTAAAAGAATCAAATCAAATCACATTCCCGAATTAAAAGAATCAAATCAAATGTCATAAATCACCTTCCTAATTAAATTAAATCACATTCCTAAACTAAATTAAATCTCATAAATCACTTTCAAAATTAAATTAAATCACATTCCTAAACTGAATAAAATCAAATAAAATTAAATCAAATTAATTTCCTAAATTGAAGAGATCTTTTTCTTATGATACACAAATTAAATATCCTCCATAATTACACAATATTCTTTCCATATTCACATAAGGACAACCTCAACCCTTGCCTATAAAAAGAAGCCTAAACCCAACTCTTAGGGACCCTAGCTCATTCACGCTCCTCCTCTCTATCCCTAAGTTCATTCACACGCCTAAGACATAAAGAAAAACCCTCCTCCATTTCCGTGAAATAACCTTGAAATCTCCCCTCAAGTTGCCGCACAAACAGCCACAAAAAACCCTAGCAACTAGCAGCCCACACTTCACCAACCTAAAACGCACACAACTCTCACCAGGAAACAACAACCAATGGACTAAACTACTCCCTCACGCATAGCAGCCCTTTAACACAAACCCTCACGCACCCGCAGTCCACTCATCACAGCCTTACACAACACATTCACTCTCCACACTCCACACAAACTGACACGACAACGCACACACTCACTCAACACAAAACCCCTCACAAACAGCCTTCAACTCATGCCTAAACTGCCAACCACTCACGCCTCTATTGGACAATTATGACCTATAGCGTCACTATTTGTACAGATCATGGTGTTGTTGTACAAATTAACTATGTGACAAAGGGGATTGCTATCTTATCATTTGTGATTAGATCACCTAGATATATAAATGATAGAAGGTCCCTATGATTTGTTCTTGGACTGAGAATGATATGAGACAGTATCAGTCCACGAAGGATAAATAATTAAATATCCCTAGTCAGAGTATTATCGAGATTGGACATCGATAAATACGTAAAAGACTAGTATTACACTTGTGCGCGTTGTGAGGGCACAACGACATAGTTCTCATATACTTGGGTATAGGATACTCATGCAAGTTTAATAGGAGGTTTTGTTTTACCGATGGTACGGGAAACAGCTTCACTCTGGATAGACCCCCTCGAAATTCAATTGGTAGTATGACTATGTGTCTATGGAAGTCCGAAATCAAGGTAGGTGTATTTGGTCTTAACCTAAGACTTGCACCGCTAATACTTGCGACAATCAATATACTTTGGTTGTGGTCGTCCAGGACTTTAACAGGTTCTGTGTACGCCAATACTTGGTATATTGAGAATCATAGTGTATTGGGTGTGATGTCGAGATGGAAATATCACTCCAGTCATAGTGGAGATGATGGTCAAATAGGATACGAAACTTGTTCTCTTATATGCTCGAGCTATCGGGATATTATGACTAGGTCATGTTTATCCGATTATAGAGACTAGTTACCAGAGATCTGACATGTGCTTCGTACGGGGCATACACAATTCCAGCCCCATGCCTAGCACGTGATCATCCGATACAGGATCGACATACACAATACTACGTATACTATGCCTGATATAGATCCTTATTCCTGTAAGGATATTTCCGGAGAATTGGGTAGGCATGGCGCTTTGCTAGAAGCCAACCTTGTCTTATAAATCGGTAAAACGTAGTACTTGGTACTTACGTGTTCGGATAGTCAGACGACCGAATTTACTGCCAACATATCTGGGGATCTCATGGGTCGTTTCCCAAAGATTCACCGATGACGTATGACTCGCACCTTTTAATTAATCTGGGATTAATTATATGAGAGAGAGAATTAATCTGGGATTAATTACAGAGATATTTTATCTGGGATAAAATATCATTTAAAGAGAGATAACGATTAATTTGGAATTAATCGGTAAATTAATAAATTCGATATATTAAACGAAATTGGATTTCGTCGCGGAATTAAAATTAGATTTTAATTCGGGCGAACGAATCAATTTAGAATTAATTCGTTAGCGATGTGAATAGTAATTATGCTAGGCATGATTATTTAATTAAATTAGATTTAATTACGACGCAACGGAAAATTTGTTAATTTGGAATTAGCGAACCCGAGCCCGGGATTATTTGCGAGCGCATTCGCATTTCGAATTCGAATGCGGCACGCAAGTCAAATCAAGCATCAAATCACTAGTCGCATCAAGCGTCAAATCATTAGTCACTTTGAGTGATGTGATAACTTGTCACTTGATTTGATTGATTGATGGATTGATTGATTGATGTTGGTGGTTGGCTTTAATGGTTTGTCTTTTGTAAAGCCAAATGTGTGGTAAATGAAATTGAAATTCAATTAAGTGTATTTGATACACAAAATCCACACATTACACAATACATCTCTTTCCCTCAAACATCTCTCTCTCTCTCGGCAGTTCACTGCCATTTTCTTCTTCTGGTTTTGCTCAAAACCGAGGAGTGAAGGGAAGCAAATGTCATGATTTTGTGGCAAAATCAAGAGTGCTAGCACACTACGAAGACATGCGAAGGTGATAGGGAAGTCCACCCATGAGCCGGGAATCAACTGACGAAGCTTGGAGCTTGACGAAGTTGATCAAAGGCCGAAAATCAGTGAGCTGTGAACTGCCACTGCCGAGCAGAATTTGAAGCTTTGTTGCCTATCTCGTCACTCAACCGATCGATGTAAGTATTCCGCGACTTTCTCGATTTGTATTCGCACTTGTTTCATGTTTGTTATTCGATCCTCGGGGCCTAGAAACTCCAACAATGGTATCAGAGCGAGTAAAAGCATGAAAAATGACTTAGGGTTAAAATTTGGGTAATTTTGCTTGGAGCATGATTTTTTCAAATTGAGTGTTTGGTTATGTTTATTTGATGTTAACTTAGAGTTATATATGTCTAATTTGGAGAAAAATTGATTGGATCAAATTTCCCCAAATTCTTGATCATGGCCGGATGATACCCTAATTGTGAGTCTTGGAATTTTTTGATTTTTGTTCATTAGATGAATTGGAAATCATTTGGGGATATTGATTTAATGTTTAATTTGATTCAATTGGATTGGATTTGAAATTGGATATAAAATCCTCACTTTGCCGAGACTTAACTAGCATGTTTGGGTTTGATTTTAATCAAAATGTGTTGGACATGTGATGATGTAAATGAGCATGATTAATTGTATAAATTGATGTTTTAGAAATGTTAATTTGGGTGATTAATCATGATATACATTTTAGGTTAATTAAATATGAAATTGGATTTTTTTGTATTTAATTAATTGGGCCTTAAAATTGGATTTGGGCTTTAATGTTGTAAATGGGCTTATTGGGCTTTGTTGTACAAAGTTGGGTTTAGGCAAAATTGGTTGGATCCAATTAGGCCCAAAACCGCTTCCATAAAGCCCAAATGCGACTTAATGGACCTTTAAAATTTAATTGGGCCTAATGGACCTAAATTGATTTCTGGGCTTATGGGGTAACTCCCGGATTGGACTTTGGTTATCGGTTTGACCCGATTGACCAAACGTCCACGCCTTAAGAAATTAATTAAAAGCCCATTTGACTTTAATTAAATTGACGTTGGACGTTAATCAAGCTTTGAGACCTGTAATGATTAAATTTGGAATTTAAGTCGCAAAGGTTCGTTAATAAAGTGTAATGTTTAATTTGGAATTAAATAAGCGAATTAGAATTAAATGCATATTGAATTGGATTTAATTATGTAGTTTAATTTAATTCGAGAATTCGTACTTTGAGTACTTATTCGCAAAACGAGTTTGACACGAACAAAATCAAATCGTTGTTTGAACATTGGATGATCACTAATTATCAGATTAATTAATTTGATTAGATTGATTGATAACATTCTTGTGTGAATACATTGTTGCGATGCATTAATAATATATATCAGATGGATATTAGATGGGTGGGGCAATTTTGGAAATTGTAATAAATTTGATTTATTAATTGGACCTACGTGTCCAGCCTTATTACCCCTCATTTCTTTGTATTCTCTTCTCACCTATTCCCCTAAATGTAAATGAGGTTTCTTTAGAAGTGTAGTGTAACGGGTAGAAGTAATACTTGTGCAAGCGGGAGAGAGAAAGGGAGAGATTTGATCTAGGATCAATGTGTAATGTATCCATCCGCATATCATTATTATTTTTTCATATGCGCTTTATTATGTATTTAGAATGCATGCTTAAAGGTGTATGATGATGAGACCTTAACAAAGATAATAAATTGGTTGCCAATTTGCACGCGAAAAACCCTCAAATAATATTAAGTGTTTTTCCTTCCATTGAGTGATTCTTACTCAAGATCTAAGACGGCATTGGTTTGTTGGCCAAAGTCAAGGCCTTTGTCTGTCGAGGATGTGTTTGAATCACGAGAGCTTTGTTCCATATCAGTGTCTTGTCCAAGTTGTGGTTTGTTGGCCAAAGTCAAGACCACTTCTTGTCCATCGACATTGATTACGAGGCTTTCCATGGTCAATGGGTCGCGCTTAACTTGGATCACTAAGTTTGTTGTGCCAAAGCCAAGGCTTAGTTGATTCAGAGGAAAAAGGTTAGGTAATACATTGGATGTATTGGCATATATAAGATATATGTTTCGGACTTGGATGTCCCCATACCGGATCTAGGAATTGGATTGGATCCAATCGATCTTAGAGATCTACCTAGTTAATTATCATACAATATTTTGGCCAAAGTCAAGATTGTGTGATATTTAACGGGATCCTAGCCCACTAGGAAACACGGTTTCCCGAGTACTCGACAGAGGGTTAGAGGCTCGCCGAAAAATAGTGGGAGGTAAGAATTGAATTTGCAATATTCTTTTAATTACTTGCCATACACGCTCAAACAAATATCAATCGTCATATAGATTAAATGTTAGTTGGACTAATATTTAAATTGTTGTTTTAATAAATAGTTGGACTATATTCAAACTATTCATTTATAGTTGATTTTATAATTGGATTATAGTAATCAATATAATTGATTTTAATATATTAAATTATAGTTGATTAAAAAGTTGGACTATTGTAATTATAATAAATAGTACCTAAATCATTGATTAAATAGTTGGACTATTAGAATCAAGATATAATTGAAAGATTGACATTTAAAACATAATCATAGGGAAAATGTATTTAAATGGCTTAATTTTCAAATTGGGAATAATTTCAGGATGGTCCTGGAAAAACTAATAAGTTACTTTATTTGATAAAATAACATATTAAGCCTAAGCCCGGAGTTAAGCAAACAGTTGAGCATAATCTTTGGAAGATTATGTGATGATAGCTTTAGTGCTTAATCCATTAAGCTTGTCGCAGTAGACTCCTTAATTTCTGAATCAGAACTAAGAATTAGATTCTTAAAGTATGATAATGAAATTGAAGGATCTTCATAAATTTATCTTTAGATTTTAGAAGTAATAAATTGCTATAATAACTCTTGGAGAGTTAATGACTATTCTCAAGGAGACAAAGTCAAAGTTTGCAATTAGGCAAGTAGCGCAAGGCGCACCTTACTTCGATATTCTATAAATTTGAGGCTAGGCCAAAGGCTTATGGAATGTGGAAAAAGGGCAAAGGCAAAATCATTATAATCTTCTGGGAAGATAAATGACATATCCCAAAATGTCTGCCTAAATGTGGCAAACGGGATCGCGGAAGCGTGACTGCCATTTGGACAAAGCAGACATGAAGGAATTGAAGACGAGCAAAGCTCTGACTTCAAATATGTTTGTCACATTATGTTCACTAATAGTAATAAAATTGGATTTTAGATACTTAGTGTGATACATAAATATATACTGTTGTTCAGAATCTGCTGTAAGCAGGATACTGACTTCAGTTGAGATTTATCTACGAATTGGAAATGGGACGAAAGTCGCTGTTTTAACCGTAGATACTTAATTTTAGGAACTACCTTTCGGGTGTGTGCCTAAAATTGGAAACTGTTATAATGTAACTAGTTTGACTAGATACATTATCTCTATATCAGTGTTTAATCCGTTGCGGATTGACCTTTATATTCTAGAACACTAAAGTGTTTTATTATATAAAGATGATATTGAGATAAAACACATTAGATGTGAATAACATAATTTATATTTTGAATATAAATAAATCTCAAATATATAACATGACAAACAAATAGCTCAAACTGATTTGATCAGAAGAAACTAATTGTGGCATTTTTGTCTGGGACACAATCAAACAAGACTCGTATATCCACACTTTTGAAGAGTGGATACTAGGATTGATTTGATCCTATTCAAATAAAGTCTACGAATATAGTTTATTGGGCAAAGTGCCTAAAACACCTTTACTTGATAAAAGTGTAAATGCCACATACCTGTTAGCCCTAGTTCATAGTGAAGCAAGTGGGCCCATGTCTAGCTAGGCTAGAGGTGGATATGAATATTTTTTTACCTTTACGGATGTGGCATCGCGTTATGGTTATGTGTTTCTTTTGAAGAACACAAATCGGAAACTTTTATAGTTTCGACACGAAATAGACAAACAGATCGGCTAAATTATTAAACCGTCACGGTAAGACCGTAATGGAAAATACTTAAGCAATAAATTTATAATATACTTGAAAGAGTATAGTATTCTTTCAATGAGGACTCCTCCCGGAACACGTCAAAGTGACGATGTGTCCGAACTGAGTAACCGAATTTTGTTGGACATGATAAAGGTTAATCATGAGTCACTCTGAGCTACCATTTCCTTCAACGGATAAGTATAAACAGTGCAAAACTTATTTAGAATAAGGTTCCATTAAAATTTGTTTGACATATTTCATATTAGATATGAACGGGAAAGAAACCGGGTTTCTCATTCCTAAAATATTTGTATATGTTAGGCATATGTTTGGATGATACCAAACTAAAACCCAAATTGGATAAGTGCCAATTGTAGGTTATCCTAGGGATACATAAGTATAGTACTCATACATCTCACAAGAGAACAATTAGATTGTTTCTCGCCATGCGGTTTTCCTAAGAGGAATATCGATATGTAGTGGTAAGTGGGAGGATAGTATAACTCGATGAAAATCGGAGTGATACTGTTCAAGGCACTAATTCCTAATAGAACACAAATAGTTCATCAAAGGATGAAACTATATCATTAATCTTCGAATACACAAGAACCACGTATGTCGGAGAGAGTCAGAAAACAACCTGGGGTATGGGTTTCTGATCTCACCTCATAAAGATTTCTATCTTATTGAGGAATACCAAATGACTACGTATGAGGAAGTGATACAAGGTATCGACTCCCTATTATGGCAAAGTGCCATGAGTCCGAAATGGATTCCATGTATATCAACTTAGTTTGGACACTAGTTGATGTACCGCAAGGCATTGTGCCTATTGGTACTTTATTAGTCTTCAAGGAAGACATACATGGATGGCAACATACCAACGTATAAAGCTAGGCTTTTAGCGGAAAGGTATCGTTATCAACATTATGTTGATTACGATTCAACCTTTAACCTGTTGCCACGGTAAATCCATTTGGATAATGCTTGCTAAAGCTGCGTGTTTCATTTATGAAATGTGGCAACTTAACGGGAAAATCATTTTCATGAAAAGGAAACCTTTCGGTGGATGTTTGTAACATCCTGGCGGTTTTTTCGTACCAAAACTAGCAAACAAGGTTTGCAGGTTATTCGATCCATGTTTGGATTGAAGCAAGCAAAGGTTCTTGGAATTATCGTTTTTTGATGTAATCATAATAGTTTATGATTTAATTCAAAACGAAATGATTCTTGTGTATATAAGAGGGTTAGTGGGAGCGCACTGCCAATCGCTGTTCTATAAATAATGATAATACGTCATTTCTTGGAAATGATATTCCCATAAAATAACTATCGGCGAAAGCTTAGCTTTCGAAAACTCTCCGTGGAATCGTACATTGAAAAATGTACGCTACCTGGTGTCTCATACGCTTTGAGCATATGAAGTCACAAACATGCCAATCTAAGTGATAGTCACTTGATTGATGTTAAGAACATCCGTTAGTATCTTAGAGAACTAAGGATGCTATCTTAGTCTATGGAGATGGAGAACTTGAAATGACTGGGATCACTGTAGCAAGTTTCCTGACTGATAAAGATGACTAAAAGTCATAAACGGTACTATACAGTTTGAATAACGGTACAGTGAGCTGGAAATCTTCCAAGCAAGATACTCTTACCGAATAAACAACATATGTGGGTTATTGCTGCAGCTGAGGCGGCAATAGAAGCCTTCTGGGTCGATAATAATCTAATTAGATTAGATATAATTCTGTTAGCAGCTGAGCTAGGCATCAGCACAGGCTAAAGAATTAATGGTCTCATCAACGATCCATATACATACTTCGATATTCATCTGATTCATTCGGATCATACATCGTGGCGATGTGATGATCGAATAAATCGCATCAGATGATAATCATGCAAATCCGCTGACGAAAGCATTTCTCAGCAGTTTGAGCCAACCGTACATAGTTCGGGTGTAAGACACTCGAGTGACTGGCTATAGGCCAAGTGGGAGATTGTTGGACAATTATGACCCATAGCGTCACTATTTGTACAGATCATGGTGTTGTTGTACAAATTAACTATGTGACAAAGGAGATTGCTCTCTTATCATTTGTGATTAGATCACCTAGATATATAAATGATAGGAGGTCCCTATGATTTGTTCCTGGACTGAGAATGATATGAGACAGTATCAGTCCACGAAGGATAAATCATTAAATATCCCTAGTCAGAGTATTATCGAGATTGGACATCGATAAATACGTAAAAGACTAGTATTACACTTGTGCGCGTTGTGAGGGCACAACGGCATAGTTCTCATATATTTGGGTATAGGATACTCATGCAAGTGTAATAGGAGGTTGTGTTTTACCGATGGTACGGGAGACAGCTTCACTCTGGATAGACCCCCTCGGAATTCCATTGGTAGTATGACTATGTGTCTATGGAAGTCCGAAATCAGGGTAGGTGTATTTGGTCTTAACCTGAGACTTGCACCGCTAATACTTGCGACAATCAATATACTTTGGTTGCGGTCGTCCAGGACTTTAACAGGTTCTGTGTACGCCAATACTGGGTATATTGAGAATCGTAGTGTATTGAATGTGATGTCGAGATGGAAGTATCACTCCAGTCATAGTGGAGATGATGGTCACATAGGATACGAAATTTTCTCTTATATGTTCGAGCTATCGGGATATTATGACTAGGTCATGTTTATCCGATTATAGAGACTAGTTACCAGAGATCCGACATGTGCTTCGTACGGGGCATACACAATTCCAGCCCCAGGCCTAGCACGTGATCATCCGATACTGGATCGACATACACAATACTACGTATACTATGCCTGATATAGATCCTTATTCCTGTAAGGATATTTCCGGAGAATTGGGTAGGCATGACGCTTTGCTAGAAGCCAACCTTGTCTTGTAAATCGGTAAAACATAGTACTTGGTACTTACGTGTTCGGATAGTCCGACGACCGAATTTACTGCCAACATATCTGGGGATCTCATGGGTCGCTTCCCAAAGATTCACCGATGACGTATAACTCGCAACTTTTAATTAATTTGGGATTAATTATATGAGAGAGAGAATTAATCTGGGATTAATTACGGAGATATTTTATCTGAGATAAAATATCATTTAAAGAGAGATAACGATTAATTTGGAATTAATCGGTAAATTAATATATTCGATATATTAAACGAAATTGGATTTCGACGCGGAATTAAAATTAGATTTTAATTCGGGCGAACGAATTAATTTAGAATTAATTCGTTAGCGATGTGAATAGTAATTATGCTAGGCATGATTATTTAATTAAATTAGATTTAATTACGACGTGATGGAAAATTCGTTAATTTGAAATTAACGAACCCGAGCCCGGGATTATTTGCGAGCGAATTCGCATTTCGAATTCTAATGCGGCACACAAGTCAAATCAAGCATCAAATCGCTAGTCGCATCAAGCGTCAAATCATTAGTCACTTTGAGTGATGTGACAACTTGTCACTTGATTTGATTGATTGGTTGATGTTGGTGGTTGGCTTTAATGGTTTGACTTTTGTAAAGCCAAATGTGTGGTAAATGAAATTGAAATTCAATTAAGTGTATTTGATACACAAAATCCACACATTACACAATACATCTCTTTCCCTCAAACATCTCACTCTCTCTCGGCAGCTCACTGCCATTTTCTTCTTCTGGTTTTGCTCAAAATCGAGCAGTGAAGGGAAGCAAAAGTCATGATTTTGTGGCAAAATCAAGAGTGCTAGCACACTACGAAGACATGCGAAGGTGATAGGGAAGTCCACCCATGAGCCGGGAATCAAATGACGAAGCTTGGAGCTTGAAGAAGTTGATCAAAGGCCGAAAATCAGTAAGTTGTGAACTGCCACTACCGAGCAGAATTTCAAGCTTTGTTGCCTCTCGCGTTGCTCAACCGATCGATGTAAGTATTCCGCAAATTTCTCGATTTGTATTCAAACTTGTTTCATGTTTTTTATTCGATCCTCGGGGCCTAGAAACTCCAACAGCCTCTCCAGCCAACCAACGCACGGCACACACAAACCAACAGCCTTTCACGCTTCTGACTCAACAAATCAACCTTTAGTTCACGCCATTACCCCTTCACGCAAGCTCCTTAATTCACCCACAATCAACACCCTCACAGTCCACTCAATTCACGCACAATCAACACCCTAACGGTCCACTCAATTCACACACAATCAACACCCTTACAGTCCACTCAATTCACACACAATACCCACTGACACAGACTTCCCATTTCATGAGCCGAGACATTCACGCCTAAACCACCGCACAAACTGCCCAACAACTACCAAGATCCTGCCCCAAAACAACCCTTGCACTGCACTTAAACCACCGAAAATCTACTGAGTAAAACTGTCCTAAACCACCGCAAATCTATCCAGAAAACTACACTTAATTACCGCAAAAACAATGACCAAAAACAGCAGCAAACAGTAGTAAACAGCAGCCCAAAATAGCGAGGCAATGAAGGAAAACAACGAACCAGTAAATCAGAAAAGTTGCAGAGCATTAACCCTTCCGACAACCGCGTAGCGCACTTCCAAGAGACGACTTAAGAGGTTAGACCTGAGGGCACCCTTTTTATTTATTCTCTTTTATTTTTTTATTTATCTACTTATTTTACTTCGTATGAGTATTGTTGATTGGTGTATGCTATGACCATGGGATGAATGAAATATGTGTTATCTCTCGTGGTATATCGGATGGAAACCCATACGTAAATTCCGTAGCTGAATCCGAATGGACGGTAGTGCGGTTTGTACTTGGGAAACAACTCCACGTACCACTTGAGAGACACACATATTTTGTTTCATCCAATCTAATGTTTATGCATGATTTAGTCGTTTAGTATGTTATTTATTTTTCTAAGCATGATTTAATCGTTTAGTATGTTATTTATTTTTATGCATGATTTAGTTGGTTATTTTCAAGCATGATTAGTTATTTCTTTCGCATTAGGAATTTAATTTATGTTTATGTTTAGGTTGTTATTTATTTTTCACTTTAATAATTCAATATGTTCATGAGATTGCGTGCTTGTCATTATTTCGACTTACTTTTTATGCATGCAAACTTAGATATAGGTTATATGCAAACTTAGAAATAGGTTGTATGCAAACTTAGATGTAGGTTATTGTTGCGTAGACTTGGTTAGATTATTGCACAAATCCATTCATTACAAGTGGCATATGTAAGGGACCATTCTGAACCCAACGGTTTGAGGTCTTCCCTTGCGAGGGGTGAGTGCGACCTTAAATTATTTTCCCAGTTCACACTGGGTGGCGACTCCATTTTATTTCTCCGATTTCGTTCCCCCGCGGTCTACTCCGTACTCCCAATCAGGCCGCGAGCCTGGAACAGCGTCGCCGATTTCTGTGTCCTACAACTAGATTAGTAGAATCAATAGTGACACTCCCACTGCATCTTTTCTGACTTTATATGACATAGCCCATCTAATGTCATAATTAGAATCAAAACTAATCTGACCTAATGGTTGTGACTAAATTCTCCATGAATATGAAACTCATTCTTAATATCTCAAAGATCACAAAGAACATGTTTTAAGATCCATCATATGGTCTGCAGTATATCAAAATAACTCGTAACAATTACGATTAAATTGATATCTTTAATCGCACATAATATAATATTCATTATGCCATCATCCTATGATGCATAAGATTGACTAGACATTCTAATCAATCTCTCTTTCGATAAAGGAATCATCTTTTACAAAAGATGAATACTATATAAATAAAAGACACGTTAACTGTCAAACAATTACACTAACTGTCATACGGATAGTCTTAATGTGTCATTTATTAGATCATATCTAATACGCGACTAATGGGACTTTCTCATAAGTCTCTCAGTTTTATATCTAATATAAAACTTTATATATCAAATATAACAGAGACTACTACCACTGCAAACACGGAGAAAGGAAGACTTAAGGATATATAATACTAAAAAGAAATTTATACGCTCCCACTGACCCTACTGACAAATACGTATTCTCTATACTTCGATAAAACCAGACAATCTCACTGATATCAAAATCAGAGAACATGAATTTCCGGAAAACTTATCTGAGTCTACAATAGGATCCATAAGCTAGTATATCAAACTGTGATCTTAGTAGAATACAAACTCCAGGGCCATTCTAGAATGAACTCTTCAAACAAAGAAATCACGACGGATCCCTTATTCGAAGAAATCACTCAAGAACGCCACTTTGCATTCTTTAGCCAAAATACAGTTTAATATCAACATTAACCAACAGATCCTCAATTGTCCAATCAGTGCGACAAGAGACAAACTTCCTCAGAATCTATAATAGACTACTGAGTATAACCTTTCTGACTGTCATACTATAAAGGTCAAACCTTTATCAAGCCTACTTCACTTTTACTGCGCAAACAATTTGCACATTTTATGAACTATTCATAACGAAAGCCTAATCAAGTTCTAAACTTGATCGTAGTAAGCTATGAACAATCTTAGATCTATGGTTCAATGCTTATTTCCAGAATCGATATCAAATATCGCTCCCACTATAAGTTATATGATACTTTTCTTCAAAAAGAAAATAACAGAATCATTAAGTATCTTATACTTTGTAAATGATTCTAACATCCTATTATACTTATACGGAAGTTTTCTAAGGGTCTTTTCATCTTATTAATTATGTAGTTCCATTGTAGTTTATCATTCTCACATTTGACTTCACAAACTCAAATCTTTTCTGTAATCATCAACATCCAATGTTAACCACCAAGTAATAAAACAATTTTATTACTCGGGATCGTAGAAAAGATATTCTATCAAATAGAATACAATATTCCATTAAATAGAATAAATGATAATCCTATCACTCGTACCTCCGAGGCACAAGTACCTTTCAATTATATAAAATTATACAAAAGAAAGTCTCAAGTCTTAAACTTTTCAAGATTCGAATTTTCTACTATACACATCATATATGTAATTCTAGAAATAAATGGAACCTTAATTAAAAAGACGAATAAGTGTTACTGGAGCATAACCCTAAGAGTATTGAAAAACTAGTCCGGTGACACTCAATATCAACGAATCAAATCATATAAGATTCGATAACTCCTGACATGCTCGAAAAGTGGTCTTTTACTCCCAAGTATAAGAGTGTCGAAGTGATAAATAACCCGGTGAGTCCGGGGTCGATCCACAGAGAAGAGATATAGCAAAAAAAAATAATGAACAGTACGAGAATGAAAAGTTTGATTTGTTGAAGTAGTTTGAGGATTTTAGGTTGGAATACAATAATAGAAGGAAATACTGGAGTTATGGGCTCCACTTTTAGTCTTTTAAACATTTAGAAATCTCGCTTTATCATAATTTATAAATTGTCATTTTTACCCACTTAATTTATTACAGGAATTAATTATGCCAATAAAAAGAACCAGTCATAAAAGCGGTAGTCATTTCTGTCAATAATTAGTCCTACCAAGGTACTAAACATGCCAAAAACATAAAACCAGCCATAAATGCGGTGATACCGTTTGTCTATAACAAGTCCTACCAAGGTACTTAATTATGGCAAAATCGTATAAAACCATCCATATAGGTGGTGGAAAGATAAAACCAGCCATTAAGGCGGTAGATAGATAAAACCATCCATAAAGACGGTATAAAGATAAAACCAGCCATAAAGGCGGTATAAAGATAAAACCAGCCATAAAGGCGGTATAAAGATAAAACCAGCCATAAATGCGGTATAAAGATAAAACCAGACATAAAGGCGGTAGACAGATAAAACCAGCCATAAAAGCGGTATAAAGATAAAACCAGCCATAAAGGCGGTATAAAGATTTTCAATAATTAATCTAGATTTAAATCAAGTTTTAATCATTAGAATTCAATTTATTTATTATAATAAAAGCGAGTTTAATCTATGTTCTCATTATAAAAGCTTCACCCTTACTCCAGCAGAAAAGAAATTAGCTACTCATTTTGTAATTAAACATATTTGTACTTTTATTATTGAAAGAAAAAGACATTACAAAAAGCTTTAAGTAAATAAACAAACAATACACTCTCTCTCTAAGAATTACAGAGGAATCAAGAAAGAAAGTATGAAAATTTCTAATGTCGGACGCTCCTATTTATAGGCAACTTCGCCACCCAAACCAACGAATGCATGTTGTGGACACATGTCAGAGAATGGTGAAGCCACGTTGGGGACACATGTCAAAGAATGGTGAAGCCACGTTAAGGACACGTTATAGACAACATAAATCGACGACGCTGTCCCGGGCTCGCTGCCTGGTCGGGAGTACGGAGTAGCCCACGGGGGACTAAACTGGAGAAATAAAAATGGAGTCGCCACCCAGTGTGAATTGGGAAATGATTTAAGGCTGTACTCACCCCTCGCAAGGGACGACCTCAAACCGTTTGGTTCGGAATGGTTCCTTACTTATGCCAATTGTAATGAAAAGATTTATGCAATAGTATAAACACATGCATGAGTGTTTCCCCTAGCGGTACATGGAGTTGTATCCCAAGTACATACCGTACTACCATCCATTCGGAGTCGGCTACGGAATTTACATCTGGATTTCCATCTGATATACCACGAGAGGCAACACTCAATTACTAACCCAATATTGACATACATGAAACATGATAATGCATATAACCATAAATAACCGAAGAGACAAACATGCAAAACAATGAAGAAAGATAAATAACACAAAATAAATGCGGAACAATGAAACAACAATAAACAGAAATTAAATGCGAAATAATAAAAGACTAATAATACGAAATAAATGCGGAATAACAAATATGTGACCAAAGATTTTGGCCGTTTTCAATGTAGGACTTCGCATGCCCGGTTGGACGTATTCCACGTCCAACCGAGCATACCATTTCCAGGACGATAAAATAAAATATAACAAAGGGTGCCCTCAGGTCTTACCTTTTAAGTCGCTTCTCGGGAGTGCGTTGGGACGTCGTCGGAAGAGTTAATGCTCCACAACTTTTCTGGTTCGCTGGTTCAATATTTTCCTTCGCTGTTTTGCTGTTTTGGGCTTCTGTTTTCTCTGTTTTGCTGCTGTTTTTGGTCATTGTTTTTGCTTACTATTTTCGGTGATTTAGGGACTGTTTTAGGGTGTAGTTTTCGGTGATTAAGGAGGGATGTTCTGGTTGTGTTTCACGGTTAATATAGATCCTGTTCTGGTTATGTTTCACAGTGATTCGGGGCTGTATTTGTTCGGTGAATGGCTAGCTGTGAGCGTCGGTGAGAGGGCTGGTTTTTGAAGGGCGTGTATGTGTCACAACCTGACTTGTTGTACTTGTGTTTGTTGTGGCTAGTGGGCACTGATTTTCACGTTGACTTGGGTTTAAGGTTTGTGTATTTGCTTCTTGTGTTAGTGTTTATGGTCTTGGTCGGTGGTGATGGTCTTGTGTCGGTGAAGGTTGCTGTTTCTTGGCTTTTTTGTGGTCATGTGTGAGTCGGTTTGGAAGTTTTATCTTTTGTGAGGGCTTTCGTTTGGTCAGGGGCCGAGAGAGATCAGGGAGCGATGGTCTATGTTAGTGATCTGAGCGTGAATGGTTTGTTGTATGTTTTCCGTGAGATAAAAGAGAGATAAGGAGTGGCGTGAGGATTATGGTTTATATTGGTTCAAAGTGCTGTAAGAGTGCATGAGGTATTGGTTTGTTATTTTTATGTTTTTGCCGTGAGAGTTCCTTTTCTTTGCTTGTGCCGTGAATCCTCCAGCATCCAAGGGTTTGGTTTATGTTCCTTTTTATAAGAGTGGGCTAGGGTTTTCCATGCATGGGAAGGAAACAAAGATCATGCAATAATGGGGGATATATTTAATTAGTTTGTTAGAAGGAAATGATATTTTGTAGTTGGTGGGTAATACGTTTAATTTGGAAGGTGATTTATTTAGTTTAGGAGAGGGATTTATTTAATTTAGGAAGGAGATTTGATTTGATTTATTGGATTTGATTTGATTTAATTTGATTTGATTTAATTTGTGACATGTGTTTTAAATGTTTTAATTATTTGGATTGGGCTTTGTATGATGTGGGCGTGTGGCTTGGATGAATGAGCTTTGGATAGGTGTGGGGGTTTTGGGTCGAGCCTAATAGTTAAGGTAGAGATTAATCGAGCGAACCCGAGGCTAAATAATTGAATTAAATCCGGCAAGGTATTTATTTTTGAATTTTTCCTTCCGACGTCTGTTTCCCGTGACTTCCGCAACTTATCGGGTAGTGCCTCCATACGAGGCTCATCATCGGGCCTCATGCAAAAATGTAGAGTCTACAGTCGCCCCCACTTTGATGGGCTTGTGTAGTGTGTGCTAGTGACAATCCTATCAAAGACATGCATGCATTTTAACTTACCTGGCTCGCCAGCTGCTGCTTGACTTACATGTTGCTTCGAACTGAGTTGATTTGGTGGTCCCCTTCCGAACCATGCTCCATTCCCGGAGCGACATTCCCGGAATGGTAAACCTCATTCCTGAGGTGTCACGGTTGTGATAGTTATGGTCCCCTTCCGAACCATGCTCCATTCCCGAAGCACCATTCCCAGCATTATAAACCTCATTCCCGAGGTGTCGCGGTTGTGATAGTTGTGGTCCCCTTCCGAACCATGCTCCATTCCCGGAGCGCCATTCCCAGTATGCTAAACCTCATTACCGAGACTTCGCGGTTGTGATAGTTGTGGTCCCATTCCGAACCTTGCTCCATTCCCAGAGCGCCATTCCCGGCATGCTAAATCTCATTCCCAAGGCGACGCGGTTGTGATAGTTGTGGTCCCCTTCCGAACCTTGCTCCATTCCCGGAGCGCCATTCCTGGCATGCTAAACATCATTCCCGAGGCGTCGCGATTGTGATAGTTGTGGTCCCCTTCCAAAGCTTGCTCCATTCCCGGAGCGCCATTCCTGGCATGCTAAACCTCATTCCCGAGGCGTCGCGGTTGTGATAGTTGTGGTCCCCTTCTGAACCTTGCTCCATTCCCGGAGCGCCATTCCCGGCATGCTAAACCTCATTCCAGAGGCGTCGCGGTTGTGATAGTTGTGGTCCCCTTCCGAACCTTGCTCCATTCCCGGAGCGCCATTCCCGACATGCTAAACCTCATTCTCGAGGCGTCGCGGTTGTGATAGTTGTGGTCCCCTTCCAAACCTTGCTCCATTCCCGGAGCGTCATTCCTGGCATGCTAAACCTCATTCCCGAGGTGTCACGGTTGTGATAGTTGTGGTTCGTTCCCGAACCATGTTCCATTCCCGGCATTCTAAACCTCATTCTTGAGGCTTTGCTGATGTGATAATTGTGGTCCATTCCCGAACCATGCTCCATTCCCGGAGCGCCATTCCCGGCATGCTAAACCTCATTCCTGAGGCGTCGCTGATGTGAGATGCTTCGATCTCCAGGATTCATTCCCAATACTGCTAATGATATGGGCCTCGACCCTGGGATTCATTCCCGAAACTACTGATAATGTGGGCCTTAACCTTGGGATTCATTCCTGAAACTGCTGATAATGTGGGCCTCGACCCTGGGATTCATTCTCGATGCTACTGATAATGTAGGACTCGACCCTGGGATTCATTCTCGATGCTGTTGATAATGTGGGCCTCGGCCCTGGGATCCATTCCATAACTGCTGATAATGTGGGCCTCGACCCTGGGATTCATTCCCAAAACTGCTGATAATGTGGGCCTCGACCCTGGGATTCATTCCCAAAACTGCTGATAATGTGGGCCTCGACCCTGGGATTCATTCCCGATGCTGCTGATAATGTGGGCCTCGACCTTGGGATTCATTCCCGATGCTGCTGATAATATGGGCCTCGACCCTGGGATCCTTTCCCGAACTGCTGATAATGTAGGCCTCGACCCTGGGATTCATTCCTGAACTGCTGATAATGTGGGCCTCGACCCTGGGATTCATTCCCATTGCTGCTGATGATGTGGGCCTCGACCCTGGGATTCATTCCCAAAACTACTGATAATGTGGGCCTCGACCATAGTGTTGGAATTTTCTAAGCATCCCAAGATCATTTAACAAGCATGAAACAAGTGCGAATACAACGAGGGAGTTGCGGAATACTCACATCGATCGGTTGAGCGACGCGGCTAATAATTTGACTAATGATTTGACGCTTGATGCGACTAACGATTTGACGCTTGATTTGACTTGCGTGCCGCACTTGAATTCGAAATGCAAATACGCTCGCAAACAATCCCGGGCTCGGGTTCGCTAATTCCAAATTAACGAATTTTCCGTTGTGACGTAATTAAATGATTATGCCTAGCGAAATCACTATTCACATCGCTAAAGAATTAATTCTAAAATAACTCGTTCGCCCGAATTAAAATCCAATTTTAATTCCGTGTCGAAATCCAATTTCGTATAATATATCGGATATATTATTTTATCGATTAATTCCAAATTAATCGTTATCTCTCTTTAATTGATATTTTATCCCATATAAAATATCTCCGTAATTAATCCCAGATTAATTAAAAGTGCTAGTCATACGTCATCGGTGAATCGTCGGGAAGTGACCCATGAGATCCCCGGATATGTTGGCAGTAAATTCGGTCGTCGGACTATCCGAACACGTAAGTACCTAGTACTACGTTTATACCGATTTAAAAGACAAGGTTGGTTTCTAGCAAAGCGCCATGCCTACCCAATTCTCCAGAAATATCCTTACAGGAATATAAGGATCTATATCAGGCATAGTAGACGTAGTATTATGTATTTCGATCCAGTATCGGATGTCACGTGATAGGCCTGGGGCTGGAATTGTGTCTGCCCCGTACGAAGCACATGTCGGATGTCTGGTAACTAGTCTCTATAATCAGATAAACCTGACCTTGTCATTTTATCCCGATGACTGCAGTACTTAAGAGTACTAGTACCGTATCCTACGTGACCATCATCTCCATATGACTGGAGTGACACTTCCGTCTTGACATCACACCCAACACACTACGATTCTCAATATACCCAGCATAGGCGTACACAGAACCTGTTAAAGCCCTGGACGACCGTAACCAAAGTATATTGATTGTCGCAAGTATTAGCGGTGCAAGTCTCAGGTTAAAACCAAATACACCTACCCTGATTTCGGACTTCTATAGACACCTAATCATACTACCAATGGAATTCTGAGGGGGTCTATCCAGAGCGAAGCTGTTTCTCGTACCATCGGTAAAACACAACCTCCTATTACACTTGCATGAGTATCCTATACCCAAATATATGAGAACTATGCCGTTTGTGCCCTCACAACGCGCACAAGTGAATACTAGTCTTTTACGCATTTATCGATGTCCAATCTCGATAATACTCTGACTAGGGATATTTAATGATTTATCCTTCGTGGACTGATACTGTCTCATATCATTCTCAATCCAGGAACAAATCATATGGACCTCCTATCATTTATACATCTTGGTGATCTAATCACAAATGATAAGAGAGCAATCTCCTTTGTCACATAGTTAATTTGTACAACAACACCATGATCTGTACAAATAGTTACGCTATGGGTCATAATTGTCCAACAATCTCCAACTTGGCCTATAGCCAGTCACTCGAGTGTCTTACACCCGAACTATGCACTGTTGGCTCAAACTGCTGAGAAAAAGCTTTCGTCAGCGGATTTGTAAGATTATCGTCTGATGCGATTTATTCGATCATCACATCACCACGATGTATGATCCAAACGAATCAGATGAATATCGAAGTATATATCTGGATCGTTGATGAGACCATTAATTCTTTAGCTTGTGCTAAAGCCTAGCTCACCTGTTAACAGAACTATATCTAATCTAATTAGATTTATCATCGACCCAAATGGCTTCTATTGCTGCCTCAGCTGCAGCAATAACCCGTATTTTTTGTTTATTCAGTAACAATATCTTGCTTGGAAGATTTCCAGCTCACTGTTTCGTTATTCAAACTGTATAGTACCGTTTGCGACTTATAGTCGTTTAATCGGTTAGGAAACTTGCAGTAGTGATCCTAGTCACTTCAAGTTCTCCATCTCCATTAGTATAAGACAGCATCCTTAGTTCTCTAAGAAACTAACGGATGTTCTTAATATCAATCCAGTGACCATCACTGGGATTTGCCTGTTTGTGAATCCATATGCTCAAAGCGTATGAGATACCAGGTCACGTACATTTTTCAATGTACGAGTTATCGGAGAGTTTCCTCGAAAGCCTAACTTTCACCGATTATTATGGGAATATCATTTCCAAGAAATGACATATTATCATTATTTATATGACATTATTGTTAGTGCGCTCCCACTAACCTCCTTATATACACAAGAATCATTTCGTTTTGAATTAAATCATAAACCATTATGATTACATCAAAACTATAATTCCAAGAACCTAATGTTCACCTCAATCCAAACATGGATCGAATAACCTGCAAACCTTGCTTGCTAGTTTCATACGACAAAACCATCAGGATATTGTAAACATCCTCCAAAAGGTTTCCTTTTCAGGAAAGCGATTTTACTGTTCAGCTGTCATATTTCATAAATGAAACATGCAGCATCAGCAAGTATTATTCAAATGAATTTACCGTGGCAACAGGTAAAAGGTTTCGTCGTAATCGACATAATATTGATAACGATACCTTTTCGCTACAAGCCTAGCTTAGTACGTTGGTATGTTGCCTTCCATGTATGTCTTCCTTGAAGACTTAATAGTACCAATAGGCACAATGCCTTCTGGTACATCAACTAGTATCTAAACTAAGTCGATATACATGGAATCCATTTCGGATTTATATGGCACTTTTCCATAATAGGGAGTCGATACCTTGTATCACTTCCTCATATGTAGTCAGTTGGTATTCCTCAATAAGATTTACATATTTACGAGGTGAGATCAGAAACCCATACCCCAGGTTGTTTTCTAACTCTCTCCGACTTACGCGGTTCTTATGTATTCGAAGATTACTGGTATAGTTTCATCATTGATGAACTATTTATATTCCATTAAGGAATCGGTGCCTTGAATAGTATTACTCCGATTTTCATCGAGTTTTACTATCCTACCACTTGCCACTGCATATCGATATTCCTCTTAGGAAAACCGCATGGCGAGAAACAATAACATTGTTCTCTTGTGAGATGTATAAGTACTATACTTTGGTATCCCTATGATAACCTACAATTTGGCACTTATCCGATTTGTGTTTTAGTTTGGTATCATCCATAAATATGCCCATCATACCCAATTATTCAGGAATGAGAAAACCCAGTTTCTTTCCTGTTCATATCTAATATGAAGTATGTCAAACAGATTTTTATGGAACCTTATTCTAAATAAGTTCTGCACTGTTAATGCGTATCTGTTGAAGGAAATGGTAGCTCAGAGCGACTCATGATTAACCCTATCATGTCCAACAAAATTCGGTTACTCAGTTCGGACACACCGTCAAATTGACGTGTTTCGGGAGGAGTCCTTATTGAAAGAATACTATACTATTTCAAGTATTAGAAACTTATTGCTTAAGTATTTTCCATTATGATCTTACCGTGATGGTTTAATACTTTAGCTGATCTGTTTGTCTATTTCGCGTCGAAACTATAAAAGTTTCCGATTTATGTTTCAAAGGAAACACGTAACCACAACGCGATGCCACATCCGTAAAGGTCACGAAATATTCATATCCACCTCTAGCCTAGCTAGAAATGGGCCCACTTGCTTCACTATGAACTAGGGCTTACAGATTGGTGGCACTTACACTTTTACCAAGTAAATAGTGTTTTAGGCACTTTGCCCAATAAACTAGATTCGTAGACTTTATTTGAATGGAATCAAATCAGTCCAAGTACCCACTCTTCAAAAGTGCAGATATACGAGTCTTGTTTAATTGTGTCCCAGACAACAATGCCACATTAAGTTTCTTCTGATCAAATCAGTTTGAGCTATTTGTTTGTCATGTTATACGTTCGAGATTTTATTTATATTCAAAATATAAATTCTGTTATTCACATCTAATGTGTTTATCTCAATATCATCTTTATAAAATATAACACTTTAGTGTTCTAGAATATAAAGGTCAATCCGCAATGGATTAAACACTGATATATAGATAATGTATCTAGTCAAACTAGTTACATTATAACAGTTTCCTAATTTAAGTACATACACGAAGGTAGTTCCTAAACTTAGGTATCTACGGTTAAAACAGCGACTTTCCTCCCGTTTCCGATTCCCAGATTAATCTCGATTGAAGTCAGTATCCTGCTCATAGCAGATTCTGAACATCAATGCATATTTATGTATCACACTAAGTATTTAAAATCCAATTTTAATACTAGTAGTGAACATATCTATGACAAACATATTTAAAGTTAGAGCCTTGCCCGTTCTTCAATTCCTTTATGTCTGCTTTGTCCAAACGGCAGTCACGCTTCCGCGATCCCGTTTGCCACAATTTAGGCAGACATTTTGGGTTATGTCATTTATTTTCCCAGAAGATTCTAATGATTTTGCCTTTGCCATTTTCCACACTCCAGAAGCCTTTGGCCAAGCATAGGGTTTCTAGAATATCGAAGTAAGGTGCGTCTTGCGATTCTTGCCTTATTGCAAATTTTGACTTTGTCTCCTTGAAAATAGTCATTAACTCTCCAAGAGTTATGTATTGCAATTTAGTACTTCTAAAAATCTAAGTATAGATTTATGAAGATCCTTCAATTTCATTTATCATACTTTAAGGATCTAACCCTTAGTTCTGAAGAAGAAATTAAGGAGTCTACTGCGACAAGCTTAATGGATTAAGCACTAAAGTTATCATCATATAAATCTTCCAAAGATTATGCTCTACTATTTGCTTAACTCCGGGCTTAGGCCTAATATGTTATTTTATCAAATAAAGTAACTTATTATTTTCCAGAACCATCCTGAAATATTATTCCCAATTTGAAAATTAAATCATTTAAATACATTTTCCCTAGGATTATGTTTTAAATGTCAATCTTTCAATTTTATCTTGATTCTAATAGTCCAACTATTTAATCAACGATTTAGGTACTATTTATTATAATGATTATAATAATCCAACTATTTAATCAACTATAATTAATTAAATCAAATATATTGATTATTATAATCCAATTATATAATCAACTATAAATTAGTTAGTTTGAATACAGTCCAACTGTTTATAAAACAACATTTTAAATATTAGTCCAACTAACATTTAATTTATTTGACGAATGATATTTGAATGAGCGCGTATGAAAATTAATTAAACGAATATTGCAAATTCAATTCTTGCCTCCCACTATTTTTCGGCGAGCCTCTAACCCTCTGTCGAGTTCTCGGGAAACCGTATTTCCTAGTGGGCTAGGATCCCGTTAAATATCACACAATCTTGACTTTGGCCAATAAATTGTATGATAATTAACTAGGTAGATCTCTAAGATCAATTGGATCCAATCCAATTCCTAGATCCAGTAGAGGGACATCCAAGTCTGAAACATATATCTTATATATGCCAATATATCCAATATATTGCCTAACCTTTTTCCTCTGAATCAACTAAGCCTTGGCTTTGGCACAACAAACTTAGTGATCCCAGTTAAGCGTGACTCATTGACCATGGAAAGCTTCGTAATCAATGTCGATGGACAAGAAGTAGTCTTGACTTTGGCCAACAAACCACAACTTGGACAAGACATCGATATGGAACAAAGCTCTCGTGATTCAAACACATCCTCGACGGACAAAGGTCTTGACTTTGGCCAACAAACCAATGCCAGACTTGGATCTTGAGTAAGAATCACTCAATGGAAGGAAAAACGCTTAATATTATTTGAGGGTTTTTCGAATGCAAATTGGCAACCAATTTATTATCTTTGTTAAGGTCTCATCATCATACACCCTTAAACATGCATTCTAAACACATAATAAAGCGCGTATAAATAAAATAATAATGATATACGGATGGTATTTAACACATTGATCCTAGATCAAATCTCTCCATTTCCACTCTCCCGCTAGCACAAGTATTTACTTCTACCAGTTACACTACACTTCTAAAGAAACCTCATTTACATTGAGGGGAATAGGTGAGAAGAGAAATACAAAAAATAAGGAGGTAATAAGGCTGGACACGCAGGTCCAATTAATAAATTCAAAATTTATTACAACAATTTCTAAAATTGCCCCACCCATCTAATATCCATCCGATATACATTATTCATACATCGCAACCATGTATTCACACAAGCATGTTATCAATCAATCTAATCAAATTAATTAATCTGATAATTAATGATCATCCAATGTTCAAACAACGTTTCGATTTTGCTCGAGTCAAACTCGTTTTACGAATATGTACTCAAAGTACGAATTCTCGAATTAAATTAAACTACAAAATTAAATCCAATTCAATTTGTATTTAATACTAATTCATTATTTAATTCCAAATTAAATATTACACTTTATTAATAAACCTTTACGATTTAAATTCCAAATTTAATCGTTACGAGCCTCAAAGCTTTTAATTAATTTCTTTTAAGGCGTGGGCTTCGGCAACCAAAGCCCAATCAAGGAATTACCTCATAAGCCTAGAAATCAATTTAGGCCCATTAGGCCCAATTAAACTTTAAAGGTCCATTAGTCGCATTTGGGCTTTATGGAAGTGGTTTTGGGCCCAATTGGATCCAACCAATTTAGTCTAAACCCAACTTGGTACAACCAAGCCCAATAAGCCCAATTACAACATTTCAAGCCCAAATCCAATTTAAGCCCAATTAATTAAATTACAAGAAATCCAATTTCACAATTTAATTACCTAAAGGGTATTACATAATTAATTACCCAATCAATATTTCCAAAACACAAATTTGTCTAATTAATCATGCTTATTAACAACAAAACATGTCCAACACATTTCATCAAAAATCAAACCCAATTACATGCTTTAAGCTCTCGGCAATGGAGGGGATTTTGTGTCTGATTCGGTTTCAATCCAATTAAATCCACAATCGACATTAAATCAACATTTCCAATCGTTTCAAGTCATCCAATGATCAACGAAACAAAAACAATTACCAAGAATTAGGGCACTACACCTCTCGGCCAAGCTAAGACATTTAGGGAAAAATGTTCCAAATAATTTTTCTTGAAATTGATCAAATCAAACTTCAATTAAAACACATTTAAGCATATTCATTCATCCAATTTCATAAAATCATGCTCAAAATCAATTTACCCAAATTTTAAGCCCTAAAATTTTCATGCTCAACCTTGCTCATAGATACCATTGTTGGAATTTTCTAAGCATCCCAAGTTCATTTAACAAGCATGAAACAAGTGCGAATACAACGAGGGAGTTGCGGAATACTCACATCGATCGGTTGAGCGACGCGGCAACGAACAACAAATTCTTTTTCTGCTCATACATTGTGACGACAGTTCACTCTCATGGCTCCTCCATTTTCGGCTTTGGATCATCTTCCAAGCTTCAAGCTTTGTCATGGTGATTCCAAGCTCATGGGTGGACTTCCCTATCACCTTCGCATGTCTCTCGGAGTGCTAGCTCTTGATGTTTTTTCTATAAAAATACCACACTTTGTTTCCCTTGCTCACAGTTTTGCCCAGAAAAACCAGAACAAAAACAGCCCAAATGGGCGTGAAGAAGAGAGGAAATTTTGGCTCCAAACCGAGAACAAAGAGAGAGAATGATGGAAGTTAATTTTGTATTTGATTTGTGTATCTAATACACAATATTCCATTACCAAAAAATCAAATAATTGATTTTTCAAATACAAAAAGTCAAGGCAATTAATTCCAACCACTTCCATCAACTATTCACATCACTCATGTCAATCAAGTGACAAGTCATCAAATCACTCAAAGTGACTAATGATTTTACGCTTGATCCGACTAGCGATTTGACGCTTGATTTGACTTGCGTGCCGCACTCGAATTCGAAATGCGAATGCGCTCGCAAACAATCCCGGGCTCGGGTTCACTAATTCCAAATTAACGAATTATCCGTTGCGACGCAATTAAATGATTATGCCTAGCGAAATCACTATTCATGTCGCTAACGAATTAATTCTAAATTAACTCGTTCGCCCGAATTAAAATCCAATTTTAATTCCGCGTCGAAATCCAATTTCGTACAATATATGGAATATATTATTTTATCGATTAATTCCAAATTAATCGTTATCTCTCTTTAATTGATATTTTATCCCATATAAAATATCTCCGCACTTAATCCCAGATTAATTTTCTCTCTCATCAAATTAATCCCAGATTAATTAAAACTGCGAGTCATACGTCATTGGTGAATCTTCGGGAAGCGACCCATGAGATCCCCGGATATATTGGCAGTAAATTCGGTCGTTGGACTATCCGAACACGTAAGTACCTAGTACTACGTTTATACCGATTTACAAGACAAGGTTGGCTTCTAGCAAAGCGCCATGCCTACCCAATTCTTCAGAAATATCCTTACAAAATATAAGGATCTATATCAGGCGTAGTATACGTAGTATTGCGTATTTCGATCCAGTATCGGATGTCACGTGATAGGCCTGGGGCTGGAATTGTGTCTGCCCCGTACGAAGCACATGTCGGATGTCTGGTAACTAGTCTCTATAATCGGATATACATGACCTTGTCATAATATCCCGATAGCTTCATCATATAAGAGCATCAGTTCCGTATCCTACGTGACATCATCTCCACTATGACTGGAGTGATACTTCCATCTTGACATCACACCCAACACACTACGATTCTCGATATACCAAGAAGAGGCATACACAGAAACCGGTTAAAGCCCTGGACGACCAAAACCAAAGTATATTGATTGTCGTAAGTATTAGCGGTGCAAGTCTCAGGTTAAGACCAAATACACCTACCCTGATTTCGGACTTCCATAGACACATAGTCATACTACCAATGGAATTCCGATGGGGTCTATCCAGAGCGAAGCTGTTTCTCGTACCATCGGTAAACACAACCTCCTATTACACTGTCATGAGTATCCTATACCCAAATATATGAGAACTATGCCGTTTGTGCCCTCACAACGCGCACAAGTGTAATACTAGTCTTTTACGCATTTATCGATGTCCAATCTCGATAATACTCTTACTAGGGATATTTAATGATTTATCCTTCGTGGACTGATACTGTCTCATATCATTCTCAATCCAGGAACAAATCATAAGGACCTCCTATCATTTATACATCTTGGTGATCTAATCACAAATGATAAGAGATCAATCTCCTTTGTCACATAGTTAATTTGTACAACAACACCATGATCTGTACAAATAGTGACGCTATGGGTCATAATTGTCCAACACCTGGGATTCATTCCCGAAACTGCTTGTATTTTCCGATTTTTCCTTTTCTTCAAAACCTGCGAACAAAAACAAAACAAAAAATACGTGTATGTGACGTGTATGCATGTATGTATGGATGTATTTCATATTCCGATGGATTAGGCCTTCCGTGTGCTCCTTGGTGCCATTTTCCTACAAATGTCTCTAGTCGTCCCCTAGGTCTGTTTATAATTTCCTTCAGTCAATTCTACTCTGGTGATTGCTCAGTTTTCTTTGGTCCCATGACTCAAGATTCTGTTATGTCCCTTATTCGCGAGGTGGTAGACTAGTCGCCTCCGGACATGGTTTAGCTTTCTGCTCTAATCTGTTTGCACTAGGTCAAGGTGAACCACGTGATGTGGTATTCCGTATCAACATACTATATTACAGGCTACCAAATAGTCCCAATAGTTATACATATTATCGTCCCCAAATGATGCCCAGTGTCGAAACCAGAGAACCTTCAAAGTACTCGATGCAACTCAAATGCAAGCTTTTGAATAAATGATCTGAACCATACTCAAAGTGTGTGTGTGTGCCCAGGTTCTTTTACAGCTTGATCCGTAGGTAAGCCGACTCAATGATTTTGTTTCAAAGAATGAGATCGATGGGTCAAACCAATCTAGATGTCTTGATCATGCTCTGCAAATACTTCCTCGTACTCAATATGATATGGTTTTTTTTTTTTTTCGTCTCTTCATTTTTTTTTTCAACACACCTACCCTTTAAGGTAGCATTTCTCCTCATGGTGGCCCTAATACTCGCCCATGGGTAGCTTCACGCTTATCGGTTATAGGTGGTTTATATTTTCTTCTTTAGGGACTTTTCTTTTGTTTCCATATCGTAACACAAGTAAGTCATGATGGACATCTAAGTGAACGGTTATTCATCGACCTGCACTCTCTTCAACTAGTCACATTGCCAACTACTCAGGCTTTCACTGTTATGATCCTATAATTAAGTGCTCGCGAGTCTAGCCGAGATCAACCTCTCAAAATATCGGATGAGAGCACATCTCGCACTTATCGTTTCTAAGGTTTCACCCTAAAGTAAACAATTTCATCATCGGACTTATGCCTAACTATTAAGGAATAAGGACAAATAATTTTTTTTTTTTTTTCACCATGGTCTTTCTATCATTGCTGTAAAGTTTTCTGTTCCTCGGTTTCCTTTTCCCCGATATCCATGTTTGCTAAACTCTTATTGATAAGTCTTTTTTTACCCCTAACCCAACAGATATCTATGATGGCATTTAAGACACAGGGGTTAACATGATGCGTGTATGCATGAGATGCATGGATGCAGTGGTTATCAAAACAACATATATCCTTCCAACCTTATATCTCCCACACTCGTGGTAAGTCCATTTCTGTCCTAGGTATGGCTTATTTTATGTACCAATGTGGGGTACACAAAATCGTTCTCTCCTACGATACAAAGGTGAACCTTGGCTACCTCAGTCCCTTTCCATCGATAAAAGACAAAGACCGCCCATTTACAACATGGACTAGGCCGATTATGGGATCATGCCATTGTCTAGAAACGATGAATTGGGCTTTCGGCAACCGTGGTCATGGGATGAACTTAGAAGTGGCCAAAAGTATACAAATATGCTGTAACAAGGCGTATCCTTTCTAGATGAAAGCCAGTGCGGATATCGGACTCATGCTTCTGACATATTTGGATCATGTTTGGACTTTCTAAGTCCATCAAGGTTTTCATACAAGCTGGCCCATTATCATTTTAAAGCATTCAATCACATTATTGCGAGGTGTAAACTTGTTCCAGTTGAAAAAAAAAAGCCCAACAGGCTTACACTTTTGCAATAACGTGGCTAAACAACTTCAAATGATATGGGGGCCAAACACAAAGTGGCCCATCGACATTTAAGAAGTTTTTTGGCCCAATTTTCATAAGACACAAACTCGTCCCAGTTTAAATGGCCGAACAAGTTCACATCTCATGACAAGAAGTCCAACTGAATCCAAATGATTATGGTCCTAAACACAAACATGAAAGGGTGGCTTCTATAGGTCATACAACTATGGTTCAGATGCGGGTTTAGAGGAGTATAGATAAAGGCTCTCGTCGGTGAAGGATTGCCCACAACTAGGTCTCCCCACTCAAGGGTTCGAGCGACCAAGTGAGCGCACCTTTTTTATACCCTAAGGTACGTGCCAACGAGTGATGATACCATATAACGATCCGCCGCTTCAAGTGAAAATGACTTCTCGATACATGAAGGACTGTCAAATGAATTTCTCTATTGAAGATTCCCAAAGGGAGGGTGGAGCGGACTCTCTTAAATACCCTTACCTCTTAGGCTCTTATCGCCTTGGTGACATGAATAAATAATAGATCCTCCAAATTAGTCCATCGGAGTAAATTATTATCTAGATGTCTTCACAGCTTTTCCTTTTGGCTATAAAAAAGGTAGTGAGTGAAGGAAGACACCAAATCATTATCTAACTCTAATAATGCCTTTGGTTAAACCCCTTGGTCTCAACCCACTTGTAGACACGGTTAACTAAAGTAAAAATCACAAACATACAATACATTATTTCGGGGCCGATTCTCTATCCCCAGTGGAGTCGCCAGACTGTAGACAACAGAAATCGGTGACGCTGTCCCGGGCTCGCGGCCCGGTCAGGAGTACGGAGTAGCCCGCGGGGGACTAAATCGGAGAAATAAAAATGGAGTCGCCACCCAGTGTGAACTGGGAAATGATTTAAGGCCGCACTCACCCCTCGTAAGGGAAGACTTCAAACTGTTGGGTTCGGAATGGTCCCTTACTTATGCCAATTGTAATGAAAAGATTTATGCAATAGTATAAACACATGCATGAGTGTTTCCCCTAGCGGTACGTGGAGTTGTATCCCAAGTACAGACCGTACTATCGTCCATTCGGATTCGACTACGGAATTTACGTCTGGGTTTCCATTCGATATACCACGAGAGGCAACACTCAATTACTAACCCAATATTGACATACATGAAACATGATAATGCATATAACCATAAATAACCGAAGAGACAAACATGCAAAACAATAAAGAAAGATAAATAACATAAAATA
Source organism: Zanthoxylum bungeanum (assembly GCA_019454045.1). Lineage (NCBI taxonomy): Eukaryota > Viridiplantae > Streptophyta > Magnoliopsida > Sapindales > Rutaceae > Zanthoxylum > Zanthoxylum bungeanum. The sequence continues at coordinate 80,907 of SKCR01030238.1, forward strand.
AATGTGGAACAATGAAACAACAATAAACAGAAATTAAATGCGAAATAATAAAAGACTAATAATACGAAGTAAATGCAGAATAATAAATATGTGACCAAAGAATTGGCCGTTTTCAAGGTAGGACTTCGCATGCCCGGTTGGATGTATTCCACGTCCAACCGAGCATGCCATTTCCAGGAAGACAAAATAAAATATAACAAAGGGTGCCCTCAGGTCTTACCTTTTAAGTCGCTTCTTGGGAGTGCGTTGGGACGTCGCCGGAAGGGTTAATGCTCCGCAACTTTTCTAGTTCGCTGGTTCAATATTTTCCTTCGTTGTTTCGCTATTTTGGGCTGCTATTTTCTCTGTTTTACTGCTATTTTTGGTCATTGTTTTTTCTTACTATTTTCGGTGATTTAGGGATTGTTTTAGGGTGCAGTTTTTAGTGATTAAGTGTGGTTGTTCTGGTTGTGTTTCAAGGTTGATATAGAGGCTGTTCTGGTTGTGTTTCACGGTGATTTTGGGCTGTATTTGTTCGGTGATTGGCTAGCTGTGAGCGTCAGTGAGAGGGCTGGTTTTTTAAGGGCGTGTATGTGTCACGACTTGGCTTGTTGTACTTATGTTTGTTGTGGCTAGTGGGCGCTGATTTTCACGTTGACTTGGGTTTAAGGTTTGTGTATTTGCTTCTTGTGTTAGTGTTTGTGGTCTTGGTCGGTGGTGATGGTCTTGTGTCGGTGAGGATTGCTGTTTCTTGGCTTTTTTGTGGTCGTGTGTGAGTTGGTTTGGCAGGTTTATCTTTTTTCAGGGCTTTCATTTGGTCAGGGGCCGAGAGAGATCAGGGAGCGATGGTGTATATTAGTGATCTGAGTGTGAAGGGTTTGTTGCTTGTTTGCCATGAGATAAGAGAGAGAGAATGAGTGGCGTAAGGATCAGGGTTTATTTTGGTTCAAAGTGCTGTGAGAGTGCATGAGGTATTGGTTTGTTATTTTTGTGTTTTTGTTGTGAGAGTTCCTTTCTTTGGTTGTGCCGTGAATCCTCCAGCCTCCAAGGGTTTGGTTTATGTTCCTTTTTATAAGAGTGGGCTAGGGTTTTCCTTGCGTGGGAAGGAAACAAAGATCATGCAATAATGGGGGATATATTTAATTAGTTTGTTATAAGGAAAGGATATTCTGTAATTGGTGGGGAATACTTTTAATTTGGAAGGTGATTTATTTAGTTTAGGAGAGGGATTTATTTAATTTAGGAAGGAGATTTGATTTGATTTATTAGATTTGATTTAATTTGATTTGATTAGATTTAATTTGTGACATGTGTTTTAAATATTTTAATTATTTGGATTGGGCTTTGGTGGGCTTTGTATGATGTGGGCGTGTGGCTTGGATGAATGGGCTTTGGATGGATGCGGGGGTTTTGGGCCGAGCCTAATAGTTAAGATAGAGGTTAATCGAGCGAACCCGAGGCTAAACAATTGAATTAAATCTAGCAAGGTATTTATTTTTGAATTTTTCCTTCCAACGTCTATTTCCCGTGACTTCCGCAACTTATCGGGTAGTGCCTCCATACGAGGCTCATCATCGGGCCTCATGCAAAAATGCAGTATCTACACACGTGTCAGAGAATGGCGAAGCCACATTGTAGGACACATGTTGCGACACAAAGGTTCCACGTGTCACGACGTGCTTGTAAAATTTACGACGTGCATGCAGAATTTACGATGTGCTTGCAGAATTTACGACGTGCTTGCAGAATTTACGACGTGCTTGCAGAATTTATGACGTGCTTGCAGAATTTACGACATGCTTGCAGAATTTATGACGTGCTTGCAGAATTTACGACGTGTTTGCAGAATTATTTTTTTTCATGTCTGATTTGTCCCGTCAAGCTTTCGAACAATATTTTTCCTTACAAAAAACATAAAATAACACAGTAAAAGCACTCAAAGCATAACTTTTAAATATTATTTCACAAATTTGTCAATGTAAAGGGATTAGTGAAACTATAAGTGTAAAATGATTAACTTATCGTCTAATAAATATGCACTTTTTAGTATTCATCACACCCCCCAACCAGCTTATTACTTGTCCCTAGTAATTCAAGCGGAATCTAAAAGAAAAATTCTTATCTAAGTCAACAATTGTTTTCTTTCTTTCTAAATGATCAAATAAATGACTTCTCCTATACTTTTTTTTACCATTCTTCCATATACTCATAAAATTAGGTATTAATCAATATATTATGCCGACAATATTGGGCCAGTGACTCCAAAATCAGTTGGTTTTAGGGCACTAGGTGTTAAGACACCCCTATGGGCTTAATTGCTCGGATCTCAGATAAACAGTGTCTAAAATATATCTTCAATCCATATATCAAACTTTGGGCCAGTGACTCCCAAACCAGTTCGTTTTAGGGCACTAGGTGTTAAGACACCTCTACGGGCTTAATTGCTCGGATCTCAGATAAATAGTGTCCGATTTCCTTAAGCTTTCTTTTTAACCCTTATAACGAGCTTTGGGCCAGTAATTCCTAGACCAGTTGGCCTTAGGGTACTAAGTGTTAAAACACCCATTCAGACTTAATTGCTCGAGTTAGAAAGGCTACAAAACGAACTTTATTCAAACTTCTCCTTTTTTTTCTTTTTTTTTCTCTCTTTTTTTTTTTGCAAAATAAAAAATTTCACTGCTTTTAGGTGTTACCTCCAACAAATTAGAGAACTGAATATTTCAGAATTTTCACTTACCACCCATGGTCATATGTTACTATATTGTTGATAATATCTACCAGACGAGCATATAAAGATCAAATTTAATCAAAAATTTAAATGATTCAAAAAGAAAGGAACGATAAATAACTTGTTACGAATTATATTGAGATGCGTCTCAGGAGTGAAAACTCCTTACACAGCCACCTCAGAACAACAATTCCACTTGGTTTAGAAAATAAATTTGTTGTTAGTTTGTGTGTATATATGTGGATATATATTTTTACACACAAAACAACAACAAAGTAAAAACTAACATCAATGAAACAGACATAAACATGGAAATTATTTATTTCGTAAACTATCCTCTCCCCCAACCAAAAGGAGACATTGTCCCCAATGTTTAAAGAAAGAAATAAAGAAATACTTTAGAAGATATCACCTGGTTATTGTGAAATTGAGAGTCATAACTAAAGATTACAAATTAAGGTCCAGGTTTACTTTGTGCTTTTTGCCACGATCGTTACCAGACCAGTTCAACTTGGAAAGAATAGAGTCGATTTTTGGTTCATAAACTAAGAGTTGGTCAATTAAATCATCAGTTGTTCGTGCAGTTAGAAAGATATCTCTTACTGTTTTGAAATAAACCCATTCCTTTTGGCATTTTCAAGAAATACAAAAAGAAAATCAAAAATCCATTAACATTAAACAGCCCAATAGGTTTTTGGTGAATATTCTAGTTTGCCTATGACGCAACAGTGAATATTTCATCCAATGTTCTGAGCCCACATGGTAAAACAATGAAAGCATCAACATGATTGATCATTTCAGTGAGTCTTTCAGACATACCTGGGATAATACATTCTTCTCCATTTGATTTTCCGATGATGTGGCTCTCTGTTAAAGGTTTTGTGATGATCCCCAAAACTTGACTTCCACCTTCTTGTACAGCTTTTGAAATACACCCCATCAATCCAAGATTGCCACCGCCATATACTAAGTGCATATTTCTGTTTGCCATAACTCTACCCAATTCTCTTGCTCCATCAACAAATTCTTGTTTAGTTTCGGAGCTAGTTCCACAAAATACACAGATATTAGTGAATCGTCATTTTGAAGTTGTCTCCATTTGTGCTACCTCTCTTAGCTAGATGTGTTGAGGAAATGGACATGACGAGCTGAATTTATAGATCCTGAAAAGGGTGAGTGAGAAATGCACTAATATCTGCAAAATGACAACTATCAGAAAAATAGATCGTGAACAAAAAAGTTAGATACTGTCGCAAAAAGTAAAGGAAAAAAGTAATTTAATGTAAATAAAATCAATGCAATAATATGTACTAGTAGTTGTGATTGTGGCTCACATCTTCCTCTGGTTTTACATCCAGTAACGGCTTAAACGCCCTCTATGGGTCGGGGATAGGCTTCCCATCCAATTTTCTTATAAGTTGGCAAACAGGGTCTTTTAAAGTCAGATTCCCGAGACTGTATGGTTGTCTTTCTTTATGAAATTGTGTGCGTAATCTGAGAATTTCACGATGAACATATCCACTAGGATGCGTCACAAGAGTCAATGATATATCATCAAAAGGCTCTTTACTCAGTCCATCCCTAATGAATTGTATTTTATCCTCACGATTATCGGACAACATTCCTAAAGAACGACAACGAGTGTTGCACGTACAGCGTGCACAATTATAACAAACACCCATTTGTTTAGCTCTTCATTTTTTAGAATAGGTGCTTTTCCCTGAACCAGACATGTAAGGAATGAAGGAGTCAGGTGACTCACCTGCCAAACGAACCCTTGCTTCGATTACCCAACGAATATCACTGGGAATACCATGAATCATAAGAATTCTCATTCTTTCTGTGCGGGCTTTGTAAATTTTAATCAGAGTATTTCGGGGAAATGCAGGAAAATATTTATGGAGGGTTGCCAGAGTTTCTTCCATGCCTTGGTTTGTAGGGTATCAGTATTTTTAGGAAACTAAAATAACCGACTTGAGTCACGAAGTACCGTTATCCGCTGCTTTACCGGGGTGTAAGATAAAATAAAAGAACAAGAACACTGCAAAACTAAGAAAAATAAAAATTACAGAAATATTAAACAGAACATGAAAGAAACTACATCAATCAAGGTATACTGGGTCTGACAGGAAAAAATTTCTTGAAATTTTGAGTACTCCAAAAAGGGTTTCAGACGCTGTCCATTTACTTTAAATACATCACCATCCATAGGATTCTCAATGTTAATACCCCCGTATGGGTAAATGTGTTTCACAATAAATGGGCCACTCCATTTGGATTTTAACTTTCTAGGAAATAAATGAAGACAAGAATTATAAAGCAAAACGTTTTGACCAACTTCAAATATTTTTCGTGAAAGTCGACTATCATGAAAGGCTTTAGTTTTAACTTTAAGAATTTTCGTATTCTCATATGAATCATTCCTTAACTATTCAAGTTCATTTAGTTGCAATTTACGTTCATGACCATCATTTTGAAGGTTTGAATTAAATGTTTTAATAGCCCAAAATGCTTTATGCTCAAGTTCTGCAGGCAAATGACAAGGTTTTCCATAAACTAGACGATAGGGTGACATTCCCAAAGATGTTTTGAAAGCTGTTCCATATGCCCAAAGTGCATCAGTTAGTCAGAGATACCAATCTTTGCGATTTGGGTTAACCGTTTTTTCTAAAATTCGTTTAATTTCCCTATTCGCTAATTCAACTTGTCCATTTGTCTGAGGGTGATAAGAGGTGGAAACTTTGTGTGTGACTCCATACTTTTTCATTAGGGACTCAAAGGGTCTATTACAAAAGTGTTTACTTTCATCACTTATGATGGCCAGAGGAATTCCAAATCAACTCAACATATTTTCTTTTAAAAATTTGATCACAATTGTGTGATCATTGTTCCGACAAGGAATTGCCTCGACCCATTTTGAAACATAATCGAATGCAACTAAAATATATAAAAATCCAAAGGATGGTGGAAATGGGCTCATGAAATCTATCCCCCAACAATCAAAGATTTCGATGACAAGGATGGGATTTAAAGGCATCAAGTTTCTTTTTGAAATAGATCCCAACTTTTGATAATTTTCGCAAGTTTTGCAGAAAGTGTATGTATCTTTAAAAATGATTGGCCAATAAAATCCACACTGCAAGATTTTTGCAGCGATTTTCTTAGATGAGAAATGACCTCCACATGCTTCTGGATGACAAAATTGAATAACACCACTTATCTCACTGTCAGGTATGCATCGACTGAAAATTTGATCAGGGCAGCATTTAAACAAATAAGGATCATCCCAGTATAATCTTTTGACCTCGGTCAAAAATTTCCTCTTATCTTGTTAGCTCCAGTCTGAGGGTATCTTTCCTGTTGCAAGAAAATTGACAATATTAGCATACCAAGGCATTATGTTTATCGAAAATAAAAATTCATCGGGGAAAGAATCATTGATAGGAGAGGTATCAATTAGTGACTCATTTGTGAGTCTCGATAAGTGATATGCAACCATGTTCTCTGCCCACTTTTTGTCTTTGATTGTGAGATTGAATTCTTGAAGAAACAAAATCCATCGTATTAATCTTGGCTTGGCATCCTATTTAGACATCAAATATCTAACATCAGCATGATCAGAGTAAACAACAGTTGAAGAACCGATTAAATATGATTGAAATTTATCCAATGCAAATATTACAGCAAGTAGTTCTTTTTATGTGGTAGTGTAATTCATTTGTGCACTGTTTGATGTTCTACTAGCGTAATATATCACATGCGGCTTACCTTCCTTTCTCTACCCTAGAACTACACCAACTGCATAATTATTAGCATGCACTACAAGAAAAAAGGCTTTTACTGATACTAAATTAGTGTCAGTAAAGGGTTTTACTGACACTATATAAATGTGTCAGTGTTGCCGCAGCCAGAAATCACTGACACTAGTTTCTAGTGTCAGTGATTCTTAGTGTCAGTAAACGTTAATACTGTAGTATCAGAAAATTATTGACACTATGGTATCAGTAATCTCTCACACTATTTTAGTGTCAGTAAATTATTGACACTATATCATCAGTATTTAGTGATACTATAGTGTCAGTAAATTTTGTTACTGCAGTATCAGTATATCGCATATATTTGATTTTTAGTGTCAGTAATTATTGTTACTATAGTATCAATATCCGTCAATATCTTTTAAAATTTAAAAATCGTATTATTTCACAATTATATTTCTTATTTTTTGTAATTAAATTAATCATAAAATATATATATATATATATATACCAACTCAATGAAATAAAAAACTAAAAAATTACATTTATATAAAATTCGCAATATAATAGATTAATCGTATTAATCAATTCAACAGTATCACATGATGAATACAAAAACTCCATAGACAATCTTTAAATTAACATATATATATTTCAAAAACTACTCTTAAAGTCCCATCAAAATGTCATGCCCCCACCAAAATTCATGATACTTGTTGAGAAGCCTGCAACAATCCCCCAACAATATGATATCTGGCACAAAATCTGAAATTATAAACCAAATGTTAAGAATTAGATGGACTTCCAAAAAAATCGATATCTTCATAAATAAAAACATTAAATACATCCAAATAAAAATACAAAATATAACCCTAATCTAATTTTTGTCACATAAAGCACTTATTGACAATAACCATACCAACAACCTAAGAGCATGCATATAAAAAACCAAATGGCATCCATAATAACAAGTTGTATCTTTCATACCGCTACATAATCACCAAAACAAACAAATCAATAACACACACACACACACACACACACACACACACACATATATATATATATATAGACGGACATAAAACTGAAATAAAAGGATCTCATGAACCAGATGAAGTTTATCAGATGACATGATCTAATACTGTTTCCAAATGCAGGAAGCAAATCAAGATGACAAGATAGTTGTTCATTATGGAATTCCTGGAAACTAAAAGTTCAAAGCTCAAAATGTACTAGAATGTAACATTCCAGGTAATTGCCATAAAAATAGATGAGATAAACATGTTAGATCTCAATATATCAAATACTGCTTCCATAGCATTCATGCTGCACCTCAAAGCACATCAGATGACAGGTGCCATATCCCCCAAAGGTTTCAACAAGTATCAATCAGAACATGGCAAAACTTCATCAGGTAAAGAATCAATTAGTACATTCATCAAAAGGAAAAAAGAGCAACAAATGAAGTTCCTATTACCCAATCACTGTCAACCAAAAAAAAAAAAGGTTCGTAGATTGAGCCTTTTATTGCTCACAAAAAATAAAAAGAGGGTCTGAAACAAACTCACAAATGTGATGGAGTATCCTGATTTGACATCTTTAAAATCCTCGACTTCCAGAGAGCTCAAGTACCTGAATATCTGTCAAGGAGACGAAACGGAGCATAAGTGAAAAAATAACGCCATTAAACAGAAGAATCAAGTGAACAAGCATTCCGGTAACTGATAATCTAAATGAATGGATCGAAGAAAAGTAATAGCATTTCACATTCTAAAGATAACAAAAGACTGAAGCAGTAGTAAAATAACTGACAAAATCTAATTTAAATTATCAGAGAAGAGCATTCGTACCTTCTGATCCTCTTCACTCAAAAGTTCAGCGAGAGCAGGATGACTAATAAACTGCAGAGAAAAGGGAAAAAAATCAATTTCAATAGAATCTCTAAATGTGATAATTCATGAATTTCTGATTCCCCCATGAAAACAAAAACAAATAAATTACTCACGGCAGTTAACCAAAAGTCGGGTATTGATGTGATGATCTCATTTCGCTTATCATAGACTGGCTTGCGTATCTCACTGTATTTCTGCTCAACTTCCAAGACTTTCTCGCTAGCCTCTTCATTAATCTAGAAGATACCAAGAACAAAAAATGGAAGACGATTATTTAGAAGGTCATAAATAATGGAAGTTCATAGGTGCAAGCTAATGCACTCTTTTAGCATTAGAAGTAATTACATATAAAAGATACACATAATATTCATTCAGAAATGGCAATTAATTTACAAAAAGTAAATTCAAACTTCATGCAATAGAACCTACATTAATAACGATGCTTACATGTGTCAGCAAACAAAAATGATCAATTGACGCATATCCAACAATACCAAAATCAATCCAAATTTTATTGAGCCATGCAGAGCACTTTTAAGAACAAGAAAACAAATCCTATTGCAACTCAGAAACCCACATATTTCAAATCAAGTATATTTGCTTCAAATAATCACATAAATAAATAAATAAAAAATCCAACTTTAGTTGTTCTATCCTTGAAGTTACACCAAAATATTGTAATGTAATGCAGCTGCATGTGGAAAACAAAAACACCTAAAACTGAAAACAAGTACAACATCAATATAATTGAACCAATTTAAGAAGTAAGTTCTCTTTTTAAACTTTAAAAAATAAACCATTGCGGTATGTACAGATTATTTTTTTTCCCACTTTTGAAGAAAAAATATTTGTTCCCATAAAACAAATTTTTGGGCTAGTATTCCAGTTTGCTTGTCCAGAAAATTTATCCCCCCAAAAAAAAATTGATTATGAATGAATCAATTTTACTATTTAGCATTCGATTCAAGAAAAAATCTACTACAAAAGCAGCAAACCTCAAATTTCTCCGCAAACAAACAGAATGTAAACCAAATAATATATTTAAAAAAACAAAACAAAACAAAAATAAGCATAATTTTATATAAAAAGTAAACCTTTTCAAGCTCATCTTGGATCTCCTGGAGTTTCTCGATGGAAAGAACTAGTTCTGAGTCAATTTGCTCAGCGTTTTCTTCTTCAACTTTGGTCTTTTTGCCCTTATCTGCCACCATTTTTTCTCTGGTAGCTATTAAAGAAAAAACCCTAACCCCAACTCAAAAATTCACTCGCTCTCTCTCTCTCTCTCTTAACGAGTGTCTAAAACCCTAGTTGCTTTACTTTCTCCTTTCGTATGCGGTGGAATGAAGAACAAAAGTGTTAGGGTTTTAGGAGTTCATAAAAAATTCAAAAATTCACTCGCTCTCTCTCTCTCTCTCTTTCGTATGCGGTGGAATGAAGAACAAAAGTAGGAATGAAGTCACGATTTGGCCCAGTGGTAAAGCCTTACAATAAAAAAAAAAATTTATATCAATGGTTACAATTTCGAGTCCCAGCAGACTTAAGGAAATAATTTTTTTTTTAATTTTTTTACTGATACTAAGGTATCATTAATTACTGACACTAATTTACTGATACTCTAGTGTCATTAATATATGCGAAAAACGTCACTCCGCGAGGTGTTGGTTCGACTCCAGACGACTACGCGTTTTTTTTTTTATTTCTTACTGATACTATTGTAATAGTAATACTGACACTAAAATCGCTGATACCATAGTGTCAGTAATTATTGATATTTAAGTGAAAAACACGGAAATAGGCCCATTTACACGTCGTTTCTGACACTTTTAGCCTAGTGTCACTAACCTTAGTGTCAGTAAAGGCCTTTTTTCTTGTAGTGATGACACATTAACTCAAAGTGCAATGACCAATCAGGGGATTGCATAATAGGAGCATAAGTCAAAAGACTGATAATTTTTTGGAATGATTTTTGACATTCTTCTGTCCATTCAAATGTTGCATCTTTTAATAGGAGGTTACATAAGGGTCTGGATATGGTACTAAAGTCTTTAATGAACCTCCTATAAAATCCTGCATGTCCTAAAAATAACGAATGTCCCTGACTATTTTTGGTGATGGTAATTTAGAAATGACCTCTTTTTTTGCTTTGTCAACCTCAATACCTTTAGACGACACAACGTGTCCTAAAACAATTCCTGAATCAGTCATGAAATGGCATTTTTCCCAATTTAACACAAGTCATTTTTTTCACATCTTTTCAAAACATTTTCCAGATTAGTCAAGCAATTATCAAATGAATTTCCAAAGACAATTATATCATCCATAAAGACCTCTAAACAGTGTTCAACCATGTCACTAAATATGCTCAACATGCATCGTTAGAATGTTGCAGGTGCATTACAAAGTCCAAAGGGTATTTTCTTAAATGCAAATGTTCCAAAGGGGCATGTGAATGTGGTCTTTTCCTGGTCTTCTAAAGCAATGGGAATCTGATAATAACCCGAGTAACCATCAAGAAAACAATAATAAGGGTGTCCAGATACTCTTTCTAAAATTTGGTCAAGAAATGGCAAAGGGAAATGATCTTTTCTAGTTGCGTCATTTAATTTTCTATAATCAATACACATACGCCAACTAGATGAAATGTGAGTTGGGATTAATTCCCCTTTATCATTTTTTACAACAGTGATTCCATACTTTTTAGGTACAACCTGTGTAGGACGTACCCACTAACTATCAGAAATATGATAGATAGTACATGCATCAAGAAGTTTAAGGACCTCTGTTTTTACTACTTCTTTCATATGGGGGTTTAATCTTTTTTATGGTTGACGATATGTCCTAGAATTATCTTCTAGATGTATTCGGCGTGTGCAGATTAATGGATTATTACCTTTTATGTTTTTTAAAGTCCATCCAATTGCTAGTTTATATTCTTTTAACACATTTAAAAGTTTACCTTCTTGATCGCTTGCGAGAGAAGAAGAAATTATCACAGGGTAAGTTTGATTATCTTCTAGAAATGCATATTTCAGTCCTTCTGGCAAAGCTTTCAACTCCAAATTGGGTGCTTCTTCATGTTTTTCTTCTTCCAATGTTCCCAGTTCTTCCAAATTTTTAATTTTTCCATCGTCTTCCAATACCTGAATAAAGTCAAGTAGAAAATCATTAGTAATATCTGAATCTATTTGCACACTTGACTCAACATAATTAGCATTAAAAAATTCCATAGGATCAGATAAACTCCCCTGAATATGCTCATCCACAATAGGTTCAATTAATTCTGCGCTTTCGTTTTTATTATCTTCATCATATGGCTGTTTGCACATATTAAAAATATTTAACTCTAATGTCATGTTGCCAAAAGAAATATTCATGATTCCATTCCTGCAATTTATTAAAGCGTTAGCTGTCGCTAAAAATGGCAGACCAAGTATTACAGGGATTGGCTTAAAACTGCATGCCACAGGTTGTGTTTCTAAAATAATAAAATCAACAGGATATACGAATTTATCAATTTGCAATAACACATCTTACACAATTCCTTTTGGTACCTTAACTGATCTATCGACAAATAAAAGGGTAGTTGAGGTTGGTTTCATCTCACCGATATTAATTTGTTGGTAAACCGAAAATGGCAGTAAATTTACACTAGCTCCAAGATCAAGCAAATCATCTTCAATGTTTTGATTTCCAATAATACAAGAAATAGTTGGAAAACCAGGGTTTTTGTATTTTAATGCATTATTGGTTGAGAGAATGGAACTTACCTGTTCAGCTAGAAAAGCTTTCTTTCTTACCTGGTGTTTTCTTTTAACGGAGCACATATCTTTCAGAAATTTGGCATATGATGGTATCTGTTGAATGGAATCTAACAAAGGGATATTGACCTTTACCTGTTTGAATATTTCATAAATCTCTGGAGAATGGTTCAATTTCTTTGTTTTTAATGCCTTAGGAAATGGAAGTGCATGAGAAAAACTTTTATTATCAACGACGGGTAATGGCTCATCAACCATTTCCTTACCCACTGATTCTGATTTTTTCTCACTTTCACGAGGTTCAAGAATAGGTCTGTGGATGGTCTTACCACTACGAAGAGTAATAATAGATTTGACTTGGTCTAAGTGTTGACTTCCAGAACTACCCTCGTGAGGGTTTTTATAACTCTTGGGATTTAACTGAGGTTGTGCAGGAAACTTACCTTTTTCTTTAATGGCCAAAACAGATGTGATTTTATCAAAAGTTTCCTTCAAATCATTCATCATTTGTGCATTTTGGTTATTGATGGTTTCTTGTGTTTCCATGAATGCAATCAAGTTATCTTCAATGGTTTTCTTAGGTGGTGGGACATATGGTGCATAATTCTGGGAATTTCAGAAATTCTGGTGAAACTGGGGAGGTTGGTGTGAAGGTTGTGCTTGGTTATCATTACTCAAATTGAAGTTTGGATGGTTTCTCCAACCAGGATTATAGGTCTGTGAGTATGGGTTTGGATTTGGTCTATTAAATATGTTTATGGAACTGACCTGGTCATGGAGACAATCTTTTAGGGATGGTAAGGACGGGCAAACTTCTGTGACATGTTCATTTGAACTACAAATTTGACATATGATTTCCTGGATTGACTTGACATTATCACTCTTCCCTATTTCTAAAGCCTCAATTTTTTTAGAGAAAAATGCTTATTTGGCAGCAAGTTCATGGTCTTCCCTAAGGTTAAACATACCTCTACCAGATGGTTGTGGTTTAACAGATGACTCATTTGTACCAATTGTATCCCATTGTTGTGTATTCTCTGCTATATGCTCTAGGTAATCTAGTGCATCTTCGGGATCTTTGTCCCTAAACTCACCATTACACAAAATTTCCACTACTTGTCTACCTTGGGGTGTTAAACCTTCATAGAATTGGGCAACTAACCTCCATGTTTCAAACCCGTGATGTGGACAAATATTTAACATCTCTTTATACCTCTCCCAACATTGGTAAAGTGTTTCCCCCGACTCTTGTGTGAATGTTGTGATTATTCTCTTAAAGGAATTTGTCATATGAGGGGGAAAGAACTTTTTAAGAAACTGTTCTTATAAATCATCCCATGTTCTAATAGATCCTGACCTAAGGTTTAGTAGCCAAATTTTAGCTTTATCCTTTAAAGAAAAAGGAAAAAACTTTAACCGAATTATATTCATGCTACAATTTTGGTCTGTGCAAGTGTTACATAATTCTTCGAACTCTCTTAGGTGCTGATAAGGGTATTCTGATTCTAGACCGTGGAATGTGGGTAAAAGATTGATGACACTTGATTTAAATTTGAAACGTACTGCTTCTGGAGGAAAAATAATGCAAGATGGTGATCCTGACCTAGTGGGATTCATGAATTGTCTGAGTGTCCTAGGGTAATTAGGATCTCCATGCTGAGACTCATTTTCTTCATGATTAACTGGGTTTTCAACTTGGGCAGGTGGATTCTCAATTTGGTTTTCAGCCATTCTGACTAACAATGAAGGTGATGATGACTCTCTTTTTAATCTGCCACTAGATGTTCGAGACCAGTGTTTCATGCAACTTAAAAAAACTATATGTAAAAATATAAAATTGCAAATACAAAACTTAAAAACGAAATTAAACTAAAAAATGAAAAGAACAAATTAAGGAAATACAGATGCAATGATTTAGATCTAAAAACGTCCTCTAACCCTCGTCAATTCCGATCTCAATTGAATTTCTCGTTCATTTTTCTCAATGTCTTGAATTATATTTTCGTGAAGCTTTATGAGAGCATTTTTACATGGGGATGGTTCAAAAAATTCTTTTATGAACAGTAAACACCTTTTAAGTTGATTTTTCTGTTTCCTGTAACCAAGAAAAATTCTATCTGTGAGATTTCTAGGTTCAGGGTTCATCAAGGATTAATCAGGACAGTTGGGTCTACACAAAAAAAAAGAGGAAGATAAGATGCAGAATTTAAATAAAAAACAAAATACGAAATAAAAATAAAGAAAAGAAAAGTAGAGAAAGAAGTAATTAATTCTATCTACTAAATAATACTTCCCGGCAACGGCGTCAAAAACTTGACACGCTCGAAAAGTGGGCTTTTACTCCCAAGTATTAGAGTGTCGAAGTGATAAATAACCCAGTGAGTCCAGGGTCGATCCACAGAGAAGAGATTTAGCAAAATAGAATAATGAACAGTGCGGGAATGAAAAGTTTGCTTTGTTGAAGTAGTTTGAGGATTTTAGGTTGGAATACAATAATATAAGGAAATGCTGCAGTTATGGGATCCACTTTTAGTCTTTTAAACATTTAGAAATCTCGCTTTATCATAATTTATAAATTTTCATTTTTACCGACTTAATTTATTACAGGAATTAATTATGCCAATAAAAAGAACCAACTATAAAAGCGGTAGTCATTTCTGTCAATAATTAGTCCTACCAAGGTACTAAGCATGCCAAAAATATAAAACCAGCCATAAAGGCGGTGATACCGTTTGTCTATAACAAGTCCTACCAAGGTACTTAATTGTGCCAAAATCGTATAAAACCAACCATGTAGGTGGTGGAAAGATAAAACCAGCCATAAAGGCGGTAGACAGATAAAACCAACCATAAAGGCGTAGTATAAAGATAAAACCAGCCATAAAGGCGGTATAAACTATAAAACCACAGCCATAAAGGCGGTAGACAGATAAAACCAGCCATAAAAGCGGTGGTATAAAGATAAAACCAGCCATAAAGGCGGTATAAAGATTGTCAATAATTAATCTAGATTTAAATCAAGTTTTAATCATTAGATTTCAATTTATTTATTATAATAAAAGCGAGTTTAATCTATGTTCTCAATAAAAGCTTCACCCTTACTCCAGTAGAAAAGAAATTAGCTACTCATTTTGTAATAAAACATATTCGTACTTTTATTATTGAAAGAAAAAGACATTACAAATGCTTTAAGTAAATAAACAAACAAGACACTCTCTCCAAGAATTACAGAGGAATCAGGAAAGAAAGTATGAAAATTTCTAATGTCGGACGCTCCTATTTATAGGCAACTTCGCCACCTAAACCAACGAATGCATGTTGTGGACACATGTCAGAGAATGGTGAAGCCACGTTGGGTACACGTGTCAAAGAATGGTGAAGCCACGTTAGGGACACGTGTCAGAGAATGGCGAAGCCACGTTGTAGGACACGTGTCGCGACGTAAAGGTTCCACGTGTCATGACATGCTTGCAGAATTTACGACGTGCTTGCAGAATTTATGACGTGCTTGCAGAATTTACGACATGCTTGCAGAATTTATGACGTGCTTGTAGAATTTACGACGTGCTTGCGGAATTAGTTTTTTTTTCATGTCTGATTTGTCCCGTCGAGCTTTCGAGCAATATTTTTCCTGACAAAAACATAAAATAACACAGTAAAAGCACTCAAAGCATAACTTTAAAATATTATTTCACAAATGTGTCAATTTAAAGGGATTAGTGAAACTATAAGTGTAAAATGATCAACTTATCGTCTAACAAATATGCACTTCTTAGTATTCATCAACTCCCACTAACCAATTCCATCAGAATGGAATCACGGAAGTTTAATACTGAGTAAGAATTGTTGGGTTTCTACTATAGTCCCAAGATCAAATTAAGCAATGAAATATGTAATACTATAAAGAAGTATGGCGGAATCATACTTACAATGATCGAATTTTCCATGCGTTGAACACAAAAACTTTTGCTCCTCCATGAAGCTCTCGGCCAAGGCCAAATTTGTGCTCCTTTGATTTTCGGTCAACCTCCATTTGAGTGCTCCAAGCTTTGAAATGAGATTCCATGCTCATGGGTTTGTTTCTCTATCACCTTTGGATGACTCTTTATGTGCTAGCATAAGAAAAATTTGCCACAAATCTTCCTTGTTCTTGCTTGTTTTTCTCGGAAAAGAGAAGCAAACATTGAGAGAATTTGGCCCTTGGCCGAATTGGAGAGGAGAAGAGAGAGAGAAGAAAAATGTGTTGTGTATTTGGTTTTTGATTTCAAAAATCAAAATACCAAAAGTCAATTACCATTTCCCAAAAAAGGTACAAGGTTTTAAAAGCCTTTCAACTATTCACATCACTCAAAAGTGACTAGACATCACATCACTCAAAGTGACAAGACATCTATCACTTGAATGACTAATGATGTGACGCGTTATGTGGCTTGTGGGCCGCACTTGAATTTGAAATGCGAGTGGGCCCGCAAACACTCCCGGGCTCGGGTTCGCTAAATCTGAATTAACGAATTTTCTGTTGCGACGTAATTAAATAAAATTTAATTAAATATTTTTTTCCTAGCAAAATTACTAGTCACGTCGCTAGGGAATTAATTCTAAATTAACTCGTTCGCCCGAATTAAAATCTAATTTTAATTCCGCGTCGAAATCTAATTTCGTATAATATATCGAATATATTATTTTACCGATTAATTCCAAATTAATCGTTCTCTCTCTTTAAATAATATTTTATCCCAGATAAAATATCTCCATAATTAATCCTAGATTAATTTTATCTCTTTAATAATTAATCCTAGATTAATTATGTGCGAGTCATACGTCATCGGTGAATCTTCGAGAAGTGACCCATAAGATCCCCGGATATATTGGCAGTAAATCCGGTCGTCGAACTATCTGAACACGTACGTACCTAGTATTACGTTTTTACCGATTTACAAGACATGGTTGGCTTCTAGCAAAGCATTGTGCCTACCCAATTCTCCAGAAATATTCTTAAAGGAATATGTAATCTATATCAGGCGTAATATACGTAGTATAGCATATTGCGATCCAGTATCTGATGTCACGTGCTAGGCCTGGGGCTGGAATTGTGTCTGCCCCGTACGAAGCATATATCGGATCTCTGGTAACTAGTCTCTATAATCGGATAACTATGACCTTGTCATATTATCCCGATAGCTGCAGCATATAAGAGCACCAGTTTCGTATCCTACGTGATCATCATCTCCACTATGACTGGAGTGATACTTCCATCTTGACATCACACCCAATACACTACGATTCTCAATACCCAGAAGAGGCGTACACAGAACCGGTTAAAGCCCTGGACGACCAAAACCAAAGTATATTGATTGTCGCAAGTATTAGCGGTGCAAGTCTCAGGTTAAGACCAAATACACCTAACCTAATTCGGACTCCCATAGACACACAATCATACTGCCAATGGGATTCCGATGGGTCTATCCAGAGCGAAGCTGTTTCCGTACCATCGGTAAACACAACCTCCTATCGCACTTGCATGAGTATCCAATACCCAAATATATGAGAACTATGTCGTTATGCTCCCATAACACGCACAAGTGCAATACTAGTCTATTCCGCATTATCGATGTCCAATCTCGATAATACTCCGGTTAGGGATGTTTTAATGTTAAACCTTCATGGATTGATATTGTCTCATATCTTATCAATCCGGAACTAATCATATGGACTTTTATCATTTATATATCTCGGTAATCTAATTACAAATGATAAAAGAGCAATTTCATTTGTCACATAGTTAATTTGTACAACAACACCATGTTCTGTACAAATAGTGATGTTGTGGGTCATAATTGTCCAACAATCTCCCACTTGGCCTATAGCCAATCACTCAAGTGTCCTACACTTGAACTATGTACGGGTCGCTCAAACTTCTGCTGAGAAAATGCTTTCGTCAGCAGATTTGCAAAGTTATCATCTGATGCGATTTATTCGATCATCACATCGCCACGATGTATGATCCGAACGAATCAGATGAATAGTTGAAGTATATACTTGGATCGTTGATGAGACCATTAATTCTTTAGCCTGTGCTGTAGCCTAGCTCAGCTGCTAACAGAACTACTCTACTCAATCTAATTAGGATTATTAAGATCCAAATGGCTTCTATTGCTGCCTCAGCTGCAGAAATATTCTGCTTTTGTTGTTTATTCGGAAACAATATATTGCTTGGAAGATTTCCAGCTCACTGTTCCGTTATTCAAACTATATAGTATCTTTATTACGACTTGTAGTCATTTTTATCGGTTAGGAAACTTGCAACAGTGAACCCAGTCACTTCAATTTCTCCTTCTCCATAGCTTAAGAAAGCATCCTTAGATCATCTAAGATACTTATGGATGTTCTTAACATCAATCCGGTGACCATCACTTGAATTGGCCTGATTGTGACTCCATATGCTCAAAGCATATGAGACACCAGGTCGTGTACATTTTTTTTCAATGTACGAGTTCTCAGAGAGTGCCAACAACTTTAAGATCTATCCCAGTAGATCCTTATTCCTAGAATAAATGTTGTCTCTCCCAAGTAGTCTACGGAGAATTTTCTTGAAAGCCAAGATTTCACCGATTGTATTATGGGAATATCATTTCCAAGAAATGATATATCATCATCATGTAGGACAATCACTGTCAGTGCGCTCCCACTAACCTCCTTATATACACAAGAATCATATCAGTTTTGAATTAAATCATACACCATTATGATTACATCAAAACTATAGTTCCAAGAACTCAATGCTTGCTTCAATCCATCAATGGATCGAATTAACTTGCAAACCTTGTTTGCTCATTTTGGTATGACAAAACCGTCAGGATGTTATGAACATCCTCCAATAGGTTTCCGTTTAAGAAAAGCGATTTCGACGTTCAGCTGTCATATTTCATAAATGAAACATGCAGTATTAGCAAGTATTATCCGAATGGATTTAACCATGGCAACGAGTAAAAGGTTTCATCATAATCGACACAATGTTGATAATGATACCTTTTCGCTACAAGCCTAGCTTAGTACGTTGGTAAGTTGCCATCCATGTATGTCTTCCTTGAAGACTTATACAGTACCAATAGGCACAATGCCTTCCGGTACAACAACTAGTGTCTAAACTTGGTTAGTATACATGGAATCCATTTCGGAATTCATGGCACTTTGCCATAATAGGGAGTCGATACCTTGTATCACTTCCTCATACGTAGTCGGTTCGTCTTCCTCAATAAGATTGACATCTTTATGAGGTGAGATTAGAAACCCATACCTCCCAGGTTGTTTTATGACTCTCTCCGACTTACGCGGTTCTTGTGTATTCGAAGATTATGGTACAGTTTCATCCTTGATGAACTTTTTGTGTTCCATTAAGGAATCGGTGCCTGGAAATGTATTACTCCGATTTTCATCGAGTTTTACTTTCCTCCCACTTACCACTACATATAGGTATTCCTCTTAGGAAAACCGCATGGCGAGCAACAATTAAATTATTCTCTTGTGAGTTGTATAAGTACTATACTTTGGTTACCCTAGGATAACCTACAAATTAAGCATTTATCTGATTTGGGTTCTAGTTTGGTATCATCCAAACATATGCCTAGCATTCCCAAATCTTCAGGAATGAGAAAACCCAGTTTCTTTCCTGTTTATATCTAATATGAAGTCTGTCAAACAGATTTTTATGGAACCTTATTCAAAATAAGTATTGCACTGTTTAATGCTTATCCCTTGAAGGAAAATGGTAGCTCAGGGCGACTCATGATTAACCTTATCATGTCCAACAAAATCCGCTCAATTGAGGTGTTCCGTGAGGAGTCCACATTGAAAGAATACTATACTCTTTCATATATTCAAGAAACTTATTGCTTAAGTATTTTCCATCATGGTCTAATCATGATGTTTTAATACTTTAGCTGATCTGTCTGTCAACTTCGTGTCGAAACTTTTTGAATTTATCAAAAGTTTCTGATTCGTGTTTCAAAAGAAAAACATAACCATAACGCGATGCCACATCCGTAAAGGTTACGAAGTGTTCATATCCACCTCTAGCCTAGCAAGATATGGGCCCACTTACGTCACTATGAACGAGGGCTAACAGATCGGTGGCACTTGTACTTTTACCAAGTAAAAGGTGTTTTAGACATTTTGCCTATTAAACTAGATTCGTAGACATCATTTGAATAGAATCAAATCCGTCCTAGTATCCACTCTTCGAAAGTGTGGATATACGAGTCTTGTTTAATGTGTCCCAGACGAAAATGCCACAAATAAGTCTCATCTGATTAATTCAGTTTGAGCTATTTATTTGTCATATTATACATTTGAGATTTATTTATATTCAAAATATAAATACTGTTATTCACATCTAATGTGCTTATCTCAATATCATCTTTATAAAATGAAACACTTTATAACAGATCGGGTTCGCTAATTTCGAATTAAACTAATTTTCCGTTGCGACGTAATTAAATCAATTTTCATTAAATAATTTTTTCCTAGCAAAATTACTATTCACGTCGCTAGTGAATTAATTCTAAATTAACTCGTTCGCCCGAATTAAAATCTAATTTTAATTCCGCGTTGAAATCTAATTTCGTATAATATATCGAATATATTATTTTATCTATTAATTCCAAATTAATCGTTCTCTCTCTTTAAATAATATTTTATCCCAGATAAAATATCTTCGTAAGTAATCCTAGATTAATTTTCTCTCTTTAATAATTAATCCTAGATTAATTATGTGTGAGTCATACGTCATCAGTGAATCTTCGGGAAGCGACCCATGAGATCCCCCGATATATTGGCAGTAAATCCGGTCGTCGAACTATCCGAACACGTACGTACCTAGTACTACGTTTTTACCGATTTACAAGACATGGTTGGCTTCTAGCAAAGCACCGTGCCTACCCAATTCTCCAGAAATATTCTTAAAGGAATATGTAATCTATATCAGGCGTAGTATACGTAGTATACTAATTTTAATTCTGCATCGAAATCTAATTTCGTATAATATATCGAATATATTATTTTATCGATTAATTCCAAATTAATCGTTCTCTCTCTTTAAATAATATTTTATCCCAGATAAAATATCTCCGTAATTAATCCTAGATTAATTTTCTCTCTTTAATAATTAATCCTAGATTAATTATGTGTGAGTCATACGTCATCGGTGAATCTTCGGAAAGCGACCATGAGATCCCCGGATATGTTGGCAGTAAATCCGGTCGTCGAACTATCCGAACACGTACGTACCTAGTACTATGTTTTTACCGATTTACAAGACATGGTTGGATTCTAGCAAAGCACCGTGCCTACCCAATTCTCCAGAAATATTCTTAAAGGAATATGTAATCTATATCAGGCGTAGTATACGTAGTATAGCATATTGCGATCCAGTATCTGATGTCACGTGCTAGGCCTGGGGCTGTAATTGTGTCTGCCCTTTACGAAGTACATATCAGATCTCTGGTAACTAGTCTCTATAATCGGATAATTATGACCTTGTCATATTATCCCGATAGCTGCAGCATATAAGAGCACCAGTTTCGTATCCTACGTGATCATCATCTCCACTATGACTGGAGTGATACTTCCATCTTGACATCACACCCAATACACTACGATTCTCAATATACCCAGAAGAGGCGTACAAAGAACCGGTTAAAGCCCTGGACGACCAAAACCAAAGTATATTGATTGTCGCAAGTATTAGCGGTGCAAGTCTCAGGTTAAGACCAAATACACCTACCCTGATTCAGACTCCCATAGACACACAGTCATACTACCAATGGGATTCTGAGAGGTCTATCCAGAGCGAAGCTGTTTCCGTACCATCGGTAAACACAACCTCCTATCGCACTTGCATGAGTATCCAATACCCAAATATATGAGAAATATATCGTTATGCTCCCATAACACGCACAAGTGCAATACTAGTCTATTCCGCATTATCGATGTACAATCTCGATAATACTCCGACTAGGGATGTTTTAATGATTAAACCTTCATGGATTGATACTGTCTCATATCTTATCAATCCGGAACTAATCATATGGACTTTTATCATTTATATATCCCGGTAATCTAATTACAAATGATAAAAGAGTAATTTCCTTTCTCACATAGTTAATTTGTACAACAACACAATGTTCTGTACAAATAGTGATGTTATGGGTCATAATTGTCCAACAAGAATCACATTCATTAAATAACTATAGAACTAATTGCCTTAAATTCATGCGTTTGATCAAATCAAACATCTTCGAACAATTCAAAGACTCGCAATGAATTTCTAAAGATACAGTTTTCAACACTACAGATATAATATCTTTGAACTATTCAAAATATTCTATCCGAGTTTCATTAGAAACATATTGACAGTTCTTGAACAATTCAAGAAGTTCAACATGTACTCTATTAGAAACATGTAACTAAGTTATGACAATTCATCAACTGAGTTACGAAGCAAAGAAAATTGTCTAAGGTAATTTGTAATTCATTAAACTACATAATCCAATGTATCAGTTTAATAAATCTGTGGTCCAATGACAATCATTGGTTAAATGAGATTTAATTGCATCCTGAATACAATATTCATTAAATAAATAAGGATATGTGGTGTGATCTCATATCAGACCATCCTTTACCATATGGAATAAGCATCTAATGCTTATGCGATAAAATCTCATAAAGTACAGTTCTCAGTTATTTACTTTACCGAATATTTTTCTTAATGTTTATCTTTTCATCAATGACACTACTAGTCACTCTAAAATATGTAACAACTCTTTATACACAACAAGTAACTATCCAATAGTCACAAGTTCTGATATAAAATATCAAAATAGTTATTAAACATTATTTTAAATAACTAGACGGGAGATCTGGTATCCAATACCTATAATTGTCGTATTGTGAGAATCAAAATTCTATATACACAATTATACGCATCTCATTTCTTAAGCTTTATAATTTACGTTCAATTATTCACAATAATTGTAAAATAATTGATTAGCAAATTGTGTCAGACACGTGACTTCTAAAAGTCACTAAAGCCAAGAAACGTCATTATAAGACAAATAAATACTAAAAGGGTTTTCTTAATGCCAGTCAAAAATCTCGAGACATGAACTGTTCAAGTCAATTCTTACTGCATAAGAAACAATTCTAACTAGAATAATATCCTAAACACATATATCCTTTTAGATTACCTAATCGCGACTTAGAAACTAAGTCACAAACCATCTTGATTTTCAATAAAATCGGAACAACAGTTGTCGATGGTTTCAACTAATCTAACAATATCTAAGTCTACTGTCTTTCTAGAACCTATTCTAGAACTACGCAACCATAAGTAAAGTCAGAAAACCTATATATTCAAGTAATATAATATGCAGTGGATTAGAAATGTAAATCTATAAACAATATAGAATAAAGGAAAACAAAGCAGTAAATTCCATAAAATTACACACTGCCTGGGTTATGGATTTTAAACTCAGCAGTGTCTCCCACTACTTTACGTAATACCGTAATCCCCAACGGAAAATGGGAATTCAATAATTAAATCGAATTCCATAGTGAGAGTAGGATCCCATAAATATATTTCGACTCACAGATTTAGTATGTTCTCGCCTACGTATATTCATTAGGTAGACAACTCTTTGTCAATCACTCACCAGTGACTCATGGTTTTGGTCCTGACCGTTTCTCGCTGTGACAGCTTTGGCACATTCACAAGGAGGCGTATCAAGGCTTCACTTGCCAATAACAAACTCAAGCTACCGATGTAGTCCTGACAGCTTTGGCACGTTCAGGATTTCCACTTTCACTTGAATTTGTCTAGTATCAATATGCAACCGGCATGGATAAAATTCTATCAACTACACACTCACTGTTTTGGCACTTTCTCGGATGTAGCCATAGAAAGTTACCCATAAACCGTATTGACAAGACAGACCAAGAAACATGTATCCAATACACGTTACTTTACATCCATATTTAAAAGCGGGGATTTTCCTACTGAAGCCACACTCTACATCTAATGTAGAATTTTAATCTAAATCATTTTCTAAACATTTCAATTATACCTTAGAAAATATAACGCAATTTAACCATTAAATTTTGTTACATTTTCCATTAGCGTAGAACCGAAAAGTAAAGAAACATATCTAGATTCTAAGCATGTGCGAACATTAAAATTGGATTAAATATCAAATATCAAGCATGAATAATGTAATAGATGAAGCATCAGACCCGCTCTGATACCATTTTTGTTGGGGTTTTGGGCGTTGGGGCGCAGCGGAAGCGCGGGTCTGGGCGAAATCATATTTTAAAACTTTTTCAAAATACCAATTAAATTATTCAATATCTAATATGACTAGTTTATTCATATTTCACCTAAACCTATTTATTTAATATCAAATATTAACATAAACATAATTGAAACTTCGCGGAACTTTTACGAAAACTGATTTTTCGCAAAATGGCCTAAAATACGTTTTTGACCGAACCGACTACCCGACACTTATGGGGACTACCCAGGTCAGCCCCAATAGTGTCGGGGCAGTTCATGGGCTGCCCAAACAGTGACAGATTCACTGTTTGGACAGCCGTCACCCGGTTGGCTCAAAATCCACCCGGTAACGCCGTTTTTTGCCGTTTTCGCTTATTTCAAGTCGGAAACACTCTTCGGAAATTATTCCAACTCCCAAAACACATCCATTACATTCATATGACATCAAAATCATCACATAATTTCCAGTTTTGGCAGATCTGATATGCAAACAGAAATTACCCATTTTTAAGCTTTTAATCCAAAATTTCAAGATTAATCAAATTAATCAACACACCAAATCAAGTCACCACACATAGAACAATTCTAGGCATAATAAGAATGTATATTACACTCTAGAATGACAACAAAGTTTTCCTACAATAATTGATTAAATTGGACAATAATTACACTAATTATTTCTAATCACACATGCCAGACACTTCCAATTCTATCCACCATCAACAAAAGCCCCAATTTTTCAGAAATTAAAGAACCCTAGAATATTTCTAGATCATCAAGAAAACAAGAAACAAGTTTCTAGGCTAAGGGACTTGATGAATTACCTATAATTCACTTAATTCCATAGCAATTTTCTTGATTTTCTTTGATTTCTTCAAGCTTTCTCCAAGCAAAGATGGAAACCCATTTTCCCTCTTGAACTCTCGGCAATTGGAAGTGATGAAGATGATGATCAAAACAATTTTCTCTTTCCTCCTTTATATTGGACGAAAATTGGCTAGTAAATGGCAATTTTGTCATTTTTTATTTTAATCAAATTAAAACAAATGAAAAACTTTATATTATCAAATCAAAATTTGACATATAT
Source organism: Zanthoxylum bungeanum (assembly GCA_019454045.1). Taxonomy (NCBI): domain Eukaryota; kingdom Viridiplantae; phylum Streptophyta; class Magnoliopsida; order Sapindales; family Rutaceae; genus Zanthoxylum; species Zanthoxylum bungeanum. The sequence goes on from SKCR01030238.1 coordinate 106,431, forward strand.
AAAGCTTAATGAATGCATGCCATTTGCTCCAATCATATCTAGCCATTTATCATTCAATAATGACTAATGGATAAAACATTAAATTTCAATTATTTAATCATTTAACCAATAAATAATTAAACAATTACTTAACACACATATATGTATTTTTACTTACATTAAATAACAAATACATATATTTATGGCATGTGTCAAAATCTCATTTGACGAATAATTAATGTGTATCTAATCATATTATGTATTTAATACAAATACACAATAATTATTAGCGGACAAAATCCCCGAAAGCATGTGTTATCGTTTAACCGATTAAACGATCTGAATTAACTCACTTAATCTGGTGAAGTATTATGAATCATCTGTATTATTCATATCGAGTTGCTCAAGTGCTCAACGAGTACACTTCATATTGTGGGACTCTCTAAGTTTAGGTTTATCCGTCACGAAATCTAATTTCGTGTCCATAATTCACCCACTCATGGATTATGACGACCACAGATAATCTCGCTAAACTATACAAGCCGAGGTTATAGCGTACGTATAATCCCTCCGTCACAGGCCATCCGTATTATACCTGGGATATAGATAAGAACGTCAAATACATTCGGTATAATACAGTCGACTTTCAACTTACGATCTCTAAATAACACTCGGAACTAATTTCCTAAGTTATACCACGGCCATGGATTTACTAGATCGTAAACACGTGAGGATGCCTATGCCCTGTACACAGGACTGACGGATCCTATCTTGATACGCACAGGATATCATGAGCATCAGTCCACACCCAACGAACAGGCGGAGGTCTAATCATAGCTAGATCGTTGACGTGACTACCATCAAAGTGTGGAGGATAGCTCATATATCCACGGTGGTATCTCAAGTCGAAGGACCACTATGCTCGCTCAAATCGAGAAGGTTCCTATTGACGTTGGTGTACCATCTATTAGGAAACATTCAGTGAGTCGTTCAGTGTCTTATCAAATAAACACATACATGTCTATACGAGTCTCCCGAGACTCATGGTTCACTGGGATAAACCATCAGACTAAGTCACGATATACGACATGTACTGGTCTCAGCAGATTTTACTAACCGACCCGTGTCAGTAAATCTTGACCAGGAACTTTATTTAAGGATATACAACTAATAGTGCGCTTCCCAATGTCAATTACAAACTACGTTGTAACTACGCAATATACTGTAAATCCTAGGGTCTTTATCTAATATACACGTATCAATAAACCAGATTCAGTTTCGATCTAATCGTAATCAGATATCTAATCGCAATTAGATCGAATAAGCGTATAAAGACAAATGTGCTACCAACAATTTAGTAATATTATGGAAAATTGAACCGCTCGTATTAATGAATCGGACATAAATACGATACGGATTGGCACTCGGAGCACCAACCCTAACACGTAGGTGGATGATGGATAAGATGGAGAATAAGATTCAGTGAAACATGTTGGTTCATCATACCATGAAGGATTCTGATAGTTCTACCACCCTGAATTGTAGTTGTACTTGCAATATTCACTAGGGTGGTTAGCATTGCATATCTCACATCTCTGAATTGGTCGAGCAAATGTTGTGTTGAATGGCTCTGACTTCCATGGATAATTATTGGGCTGGAAAACATGCTACAAAAAACTGGACTGTTGCTTTCTGATTTGGGGTGTATCTTCACCTCGTAAAGCTCGTAATTCTTTTATCACCCAATGAAGATCCATTTTCAACCACCTGAAAATAAAAAGATAGAAATAAATATTACAGATAAAAATAAAGAAAATTAGATACAAGTAAATTAGATAGATTCAAAATTAATAACTCAAGAAAAATAAGTCCTCGGCAACGGCACCAAAAACTTGATCGGTGAAATCACACATGAAACACAAGGGCATGTATCGCTCAAGTAGTATAAAAATATCGATCCCATTAGGACTTAATTTATACTATTGTTATTAATTATTGATACTATTTATTTACATGTATCTAATTAAAAGGAGAATTGAATGATTGCTTGATTGATTAGTTGAATGTGGATTTGCTAAATAAATAAAAATACAAAAGAAAAGAAAATACTAAGGAAAATAAAAAAATACGCAAACATCTAGGGTTGTGATTCCACACAATACTATTCTAATGATGAATTGATTCTTTTATATATGTGTAATAAATCAGTATGCTAACCTAGTACACGAAAATATATAAAAGCCTCTTCCGATGGTCAAATGCAAACACCCAGAATAACCCAATTAATCATATGTCTATGTTAACCAAGTTACCAGAATTCATTAAGTTCAAGTTCCAATTGTGGCTACCCCCGCTCGACAGGTATATGTCTATCCTGGAAGGAAATCTACCTAAGGGACTTTTACCCCAATGTGAGATCGTGAGCTATTGAATCTAAGGTTGAAACCTAAAATCCATTTTCCAAGTTCATTTTAAGTTTACCACATCAATCTTATTGGTGATCAGAAAACAAGAAGCATTAAGCTTAAGATTCAATAAACAAACCAAAGCATTAAACATAATATAAAGAAAATCAATTATGAAACTTGTGAATATTGTGCTTCATCAGTTCCCTAGAATAAAAATAAAATATTGGGGGCTAGAGGATCCTCCTTTAATATTTCAAACGTAGAAATCTCACTTTATTATAAAATATAAATTGTCAGTGTTACCCAGTTAAGGCAAACCAGCCATAAAGGCGGTGTTATTATTTGTCCATAAACCAGCCATATAGGCGGTAATCATCTGTCACCTAAAGACCGACCATATAGGCGGTGTCACATTATGTCAAATAAATAAAACCAGTCATTAAGGCGGTATCAACTTTAATCAATATTATTAAATTATAATTTCCATATTATAAATTTAGTGAGATTAATCTACCTTATCATATTAAAGGTTTCACCCTTCCCCAAGCAGAAATTAACTATAAAACATAAAAGAAAGTAAAAATACATAAACTATTATTACTAAAAATAAAAATACATAATTAAAATATAGAAAATAAACACACAAGATACAATCCTCAAGTTCTTATTAGAAACCTCAAGGAAAGTATGAGAATTACAAATGAAATGGCTTGGTATTTATAGGCAAAGAAAATGCTTCTACCAATTTCTCCACCAAACACTCCATAAAACACTCCACAAAACACTCCACAAAATCCTCCACCAAACACTCCACCAAACATGCAAGCATGTTTGGTGGAAGTTTGACAATTTTTTATTTTTGATAATGACTTTAGTAATTAAACATAACAAAATTTCAGATTATTCATCAATTTCGGTCATGAAAACTTCAGAATTCGAAAATCTTATGAACTTTAAAGTTGTAGATCTTTGAGTCTTCTTTAATTTGGAACTTTAATCACCTCAATCCGACATCGGAGTAAAAGGTTATGGTAAAATACGAAAATTACGCAAAGCTGAAATTTCTGAAATGGTACTTCGTTAGAATGTCATTTCAAGTTTCCAACCTCAAAAATCCAAATGTCAAGTCTAGTTTTTGCCCTTATTTATTCCATATTTCATCCTGATTGATTCCATTAAGTACCAATTTTATTTTATCTGTAAAATAAACTAAAACACATCAAAACGTTCATAAAACCCGAGAAACTATACAAAATATTAAGTAAAAGGGGCGGTAAATATTCATATATTTTCCGCTCATCAGAATGATCCCCAAAACTTGACTGCTACCTTATTGTATGACCTTTGAAATACATCTCATCAATCCAAGATTGCCACCACCATATGATAAGTGCATGTTTCTTTCCGCCATAACTCTACCCAATTCTTGTGCAGCCTCAATAAATTCTTGTTTAGTTCCATATCTAATTCCACAAAAGACACATGTTGACTCGTCATCTTGAAGTTTTCTATATTTTTGCTCTCTCTTATCTGGATGTGATGAAGAGAGAAATGACGAGTTGAATATATAGATTCTGAAAAAAGATTAGTAATAAATGCACTAGTATCTGTAAAAATGACAATTGTCAGATGAACAGTACAATAGATCGTGAAAGTCAAAAAGTTTAGATACTGTCGGAAAAAGTAAATGAAATCAAAACAGTAAATTAAAGTAAATCAAAACAGTAATTTAAACTAAAGAAAATCAAGTTAATAAATTGAAAAATATATACTGGTAGTTGTGATTGTGGCTCATATCTTCCTCTGGTTTTACGTCCAATAACGGCTTGAACGCCCTCTATGGGTCGAGGATAGGCTTCCCATCCAATTTTCTTATAAATTGGCAAAAAATGTTTTTTAAAGTCAGATTCCCGAGACTGTTTTGTTATTGTTTTCTTTTGAAATTGTGTATGCAAATTCTAAATTAGACGATGAACATGTCCCTTAGGATGCGTCTCAAGAGTCAATGATATATCATCTAAAGACTCATTACTCAAGCCATCTCTAATGAATTGAATTTTATCTTCGCGATTATTAGACACCATTCATAAAGAACGACAACGAGTGTTGCACGTCCAGCGTGCATATTTATAATAAACACCTAATTGTTTAGCTCTTCGTTTCTTAGCATATATGCTTTTCTCCAAACCAGGTATGTAAGCGCTGAATGAATTAAGAAAATTTAAGAACTCATGTTTTAACCACTTCTTTCTTGTAAAAGCTTAACATTGTTTTGGGTAGATGACGTGTCCTGACATTATCTTTGAAATGTATTATGTGTTTCCATTTTAAAGCATTAATGCATTTTATATCTTTTAAGGTTCATCCAATTCCCGGTTTATGTACTCAACACATTTAACAACTTATCTTTTTATCACGTGTCAGAGAAGAAGAAATTACCACATGGTAAGTTTATTTATCTCCCAGAAATGTACATTTCAATCCTTCAAACAATGTCTTTAATTCTAATTTGGGTGCTTCTTCATGTTTCTCTTCTTCAAGTGTTCATAGTTCCTCAAAAATTTTATTTCTCTCAATCGTCTTCCAGTACCTGTGCAGAATCGAGTAAAGAAAAATCATTAGAATTATCTGAATCTAATTGAGTACTTGATTTAAGAAAATTAGTTGTACAGATTTTCATAGGGTCAGATTCACTCCCTTGAATATGTTCTTCCAAAATTGGTTCAATTAGTTCCATGTTCTCATTTTCACAGTCCTCATCGTATGGTTGCTTGCACATATTAAAAATATTAAGCTTCAACGTCATATTGCCAAAGGATAAATTCATGATTTCATTCATGCAATTAATTAAAGCATTAGCTGTTGCTAAAAATGGGCGACCAATTATTACAGGAATTGTCTTATAGCTGTCTGCTACAAGTTATGTTTCCACGATAATAAAATCCACATGATATATGAATTTATCAACTCGTAATAACATGTCTTCCATAATTCCTTTCGGTACTTTGAATGATCTATCAGCAAGTAAAAGAATAGTTGAGGTTGGTTTTAACTCGCCAATATTAAGTTATTGGTAAACTGAAAATGGAAGCAAATTGACACTGGCTCCAAGATCAAGCAAACCATGTTCAATTTTTTGATTTCCAATAATACATGAAATAGTTGGACAACCAGGGTCCTTGTATTTTAATGCATTATTGGTTGATAGAATGGAACTTACATGTTCAGCTAGAAAATCTTTCTTTCTTACCTGATGTTTCCTTTTAATGGTGCACAAGTCTTTCAGAAATTTGGCATAAGATGGTATCTGTTGGATGACATCTAACAAATGAATATTGACTTTTACTTTTTTGAATATTTCATCTTTTGGGAATGGTTCAATTTATTTATTTTTAATACCCAGGGAAATGGAGGTGCATGAGAGAAATTGTTACCATCAATAATGGATCATGGTTCATCAACCTCTTTCTTACCCTCTGAATCTGATTTATTTTCAGTTTCGCGAGGTTCACGAATACGTCTGTGGATGACCTTACCACTGCGAAGAGTAATAACAGATTTGACATGCTCTATATATTGACTTCTAGAACTATCCTCGTGAGGGTTTTGATGACTTTTGGGATTTGGCTGTGGTTGTGCAAGAAACTTTCCTTTCTCTTAATGGTCAATGCAGATGTGATTTTGGAAAAAATATCTTTCAGATCAATCAATGTTTACACATTTTGGTTATTAATGGCTTCCTGTTTCTCAATGAATGCATGTAAGGTATCCTCAAGGGTTTTCCTAGGTGGTGGGATATATGGTACATAATTCTGGGAATTTCAGAAATTATGGTGTACATGTGGAGGTTGTTGCGATGGTTGTGCTTGGTTTGGATGGTTTCCCCAACCAGAATTGTAGGTTTGGGAGTATGGGTTTGGGTTTGGATTTGGTCTATTGAAAGTGTTTATGGAACTGACTTGGTCATGAAGACATTCTTGCAGGGCTGGCAAGGTTGCGCAAACTTGTATGATATGTTTATTTGAATTACAGATTTGACACATGACTTCTTGAACTGACTTGACATGATAACTCTTTCCTCATTTCTTATGCCTCAACATTTTTAGCTAGAGATGCATACTTAGCAGAAAGATCATGGTATTCCCTAAGGTTAAACATACCTCTACCAGATGGTCATGGTTTTACAGACGACTCATAAGTACCAACTGTGTCTCATTGTTGTGCATTCTCTGCTATGTGTTCTAGGTAATCTAGTACATCTTCGGGATTTTTGTCCCTAAACTCACCATTATATATCATTTCCACTACTTGTATACATTGGGGTGTTAAACCCTCATAGAAGTAGGCAACCAGCTTCCATGTTTCAAAACCGTAATGTGGACAAACATTCAACATCTTTTTAAACCTCTCCCAATATTGGTAAAGTGTTTCCCCCGATTCTTGTGTGAAAGTTGTGATTCTCCTCTTAAAGGAGTTTGTCCTATGAGGGGGAAAGAATTTTTTCAGAAACTGTTCTTGCAAATCATCTCATGTTCGGATGGATCTTGACCTAAGGTTCTGTAGCCAAATTTTAGCTTTATCCTTTAAAGAAAAACGAAAAAACTTTAATCGAATTATATTCATGCTACAATTTTGATCTGTGCATGTGTTACATACCTCTTCAAATTCCCTTAAGTGTTGATAAGGATTTTCTGATTCTAGACCATGGAATGTGGGTAAAAGTTGGATGACACCTGACTTAAAATTGAAATGTGCTGCATCTGGGGGAAAATAATGCAAGATGATGATCTTGTCCTAGTGAGATTCATGAATTATCTGAGTGTCCCGGGATGATTAAAATCGACATACTGAGACTCGTTTTCTTCCTGATCAACTGGGTTTTCAACTCAGGCAGGTGGATTTTAATTTTGATTTTCGGCCATTTTGACAGACGATGAAGATGATGGAGACTATCTATTTAATCTACAGCTAGATGATCGAGACCATTGTTTCATGCAACCTAAATGAAAACTATATGCTAAAATTTAAAAATGCATAAAAATAATACTTACAAAAAATATAAACACGTGGAAAGAAAGAAAGAAAAAAATAAAATAAAATAAAAAAATAATTGACAAAAGAAAAACAAAGAAAGAAAATACAAATGTAGTGATTAAATCTAAAAATGCACTCTGATTTTTGTCAATTCAGATCTCAATTGAATTTATCGTTCAGCTGTCTCAATCTTTGAATTAAGTTCTCATAAAAAATTATGGAAGAATCTCTGGATGATGATGGTTCAAGAAAATTTTTGGCAAAATGCAAGCTCCATTTTAATTGATTTTTTGTCTCTTATAACCTTGAAGAATTAAGTACATGATTTTTTAGTATGTGGGATGTCTGGGTTCGAGATTTATTTAGGATCAATCAAGATATTTTGGATCTACACAAATGCAAAGATGAAAGAAAATGAGATGCAGAAAAAATACAAAAGTACAAAAAAAAGAAAGAAAAAAAGAAAAAAAATATACAAGGATTATTCTATCTACTAAATTTATTCCCCGACAACGGCACCAAAAACTTGACACGCTCAAAAAGTGGTTTTTTACTCCTATGTATAAGAGTGTCGAAGTAATATAATAACCCGATAAGACAGGGGTCGATCCACAGGGAATAGATTTAATATGATAAAATAACAATTTGAGTGAAAAGAAAAAGATTGAATTGTTTGAAGTGATTGAATAATTTTTAAATTAAAGTGCAACAATAAAATAAAATGATGGGGCCAGAGGATTCACTTTTAATATTTCAAATTTAGAAATCTCATTTTTTTTATAATATATAAATTGTCATTATTACCCAATTAATATATTTCAGGAATTAATTATGCCAAAATAAATAAAACCAATCATAAAGGCGGTGTTAACTTTTATCTATAACAAGTCCAGTTAGGTACTCAATTATGTCAAATAAATAAAATCAGCCATATAGACGGTACCAAAGTTGTCAATAATTAATCCAGAATTAAATTAAATATTAATTGCAATGCAAATTTTTCAACAATGTGCCAAACCACCGAAAGGTGGATTGGCCATTTATATGTTTTTTTTTCTTTTAATTTTTTTCTTCTTGTTTTATTTGCTTTAATAATTATATATGATACACTTTAGATTTTTTTTTTTTATCAATTTCGGCCTTGTAAGCCTCCGAATTAGAAAATCTTGTCAATAAAAAAGTTGTAGATCTTTGAATTTTCTTTCATCTGGAACTGGAATCACCTCAATCCGATATCAGAGTAAGAAGTTATGGTCAAAATATGAAAATTGCACAAAATTGGAATTTCATTAACACTGTTAGAACGCCTTTGCAAGTTTCCGACCTCGAAAATCCAAATGTCATGTCCATTTTTCTAGTCAAACATCCAAAGTATTATTTCACCTACATAAAAAAATAAAAATCACAATAAAAATATATAAAACATAAATTTAATTATTATTTTACAAATGTGATAAATTAAAGGGATTAAGGAAACTACAAGTGTAAAATGATTAATTTTTCTTTCAATAAATATGTACTTTTAGTGTTCATCACTTGTCCGAACCAAAGATGAAATGCCTAACAGAGTCTGACGAGAGAATAATCAAACCCGCAGAGGAAATGCCTATCAGGTTTTGACAAGAAAAAAAAAACCATAACGTATTGTAGAAATCCCTATCAAAACATGATCGTCCGACCCAAAGAGGAGTGCCTAAGAAGGCCTGACGAGGGAAGAATACTCTGATTTATGGTAGAAAAATCCCATCAGAGCATGAAGTCAGACCCAAAGAGGAAATGCCTATCAGGGTCTGACGAGAAATAAAAAGACTATGATGTATGGTAGAAAACCCATCAGAGTAGGAAGTTTTAAAACGTTAGATCCGTAAAGGAATTGCCTATCAGGGTCTGACAAGAAAAAGAAAAAAGAAGACCCTGACATATGGTAGAAAAACTCATCAGAGCATGACTGTTCGACCAAAAGAGGGAATGTCTGTCAGGGTCTGACTAGGAAAAAGAAGACTCTTATGTTTGAGAAAAAACCCATCAGAGCATGAAGTTTCTGAACGTCAGACCCTAAAGAGGAAATATCTATCAAGATCTGACGTGGTGAAGAAAAACTATGATGTATGGTGGAAAAATTCCATCAGAGCATGAAGTTTCAACACGTCAGATCTAAAGAATGAATGCCTAACAAGGTCTAACAAGAAAAAGAAGACTCTGATGCATGGCAACAAAGCCCATCAGAGTATGAAAATCCATGAAATTAGACTTACAGAGGAACAACCTGGTCGAGTCTGATAGGGAAAGAAGAATCTGAGAAGACTTTGATGTATGGAAGAAAAGCCCATCAGAGTATGAAAACTAGGACTGGGCATCGGATCGGATCGGGTCAGATCTGATCCGATAATATCGGATCACATCAGATCAGGTCAGATTCGATCTGATTCGATTCGATTATATCGGATCAAATCGGATCGGATCTGACTCTCAAATTCGATCAAATCGTGTTTGATTTGTTTGTCGAATTTCGGATCGGATCAGATAAATTTGATAACTATCAGATTGAATCATATTTTATCCGATTTGATAACAAATCCGAATCCGATAGAGAATCCAATTTGATAACGGATTCGAATCCGATAGAGAATCCGATTTGATAATAAATCCGATAGTAGATTTGAACTGATAACAAATCTGATTCGATAACAGATCCGATTCTAAAATTTGATCTGAAAATTTATAAATTCATAATAATTTTATTGAATCGGATCAGATAACTTAAAATTCAAATCAATTTTATCAAATCAGATCTCTTATCGAATCGAATCCGTTATCAAATCGAATCCACTATCAGATTCATTATCAAATCAGATGCTCTATCAGATTCGGATCTGTTATCAAATCGAATTTATCCGATTCGTTAAGATATCAAATCGGATCGAATAAATCCGATTTGATTCGATAGTTATCGGATCAAATCTGATCCGATCCGATAAGGACTCAAAATCTGATCGAACCAAACAAATCAACTCTTATCGAATCAGATCAGATTTGGATTCGGTCCGATCCGATCCGAATTCGATAATGCCCACCCCTGATGAAAACCTATAGCGTCAGACCCAAAGATGAACAACCTGTCAGAGTTTGGTGAGGACCATCTGGGAAGACTATGAAGTATGGCAGAAGGAGCCCATCAGAGTATGAAAATCTAGAAAGTCAGACCCAAGAGGGAATAACCTATCAAGGTCTGACGCGAAGGGCCAAATGAAAAATTCTCCAAAAGGTCCAAAATATTCATTACAAGAAAAAGTTTTACACAAATGAAATATATTATTCATCAGAGTATTGTACATCTTTGACAAGTATATCATTTTCCACAAAAGTACAAGTCCAAAATAACAGAACAATAAAGGGGGGGTCTGAGAATTCATCTCCATTTTTTGGGAACTCAGAGCTTGGCATCCTCGAAGGTCTCGAAAGAAGTTTCACTCTAAAGCCACTGTTTTGATATCTTTTGAGAAATGGCACGAGACTTCCTCAACAAAAACTCAGCGGAGAACGACTCGTCATGTGGCGCACCTTCGCCTCTGCCTATAGTGCCATCAACACTATGAGTACCAGCCCCTGGTGGAAAGAGTACAACTTATAAAAAATGGGGCTCAAAAGCCATGTACATATGTAACACATTATTTTGTAAGTTCATGGGTAGAAGCAGGACATGTTGAAGAAGTGAGCGCGCCCTCTGAAGATGGTACATCAGCTGAAGAATGCTCCACAGCAGAGGCTGGCAAGCCCAGAATAGCAGGAGGAGCCAAAAGCATCAAATGAGCAGAATGGATCTCCTCAGTAGCTAATACAGGAACATCATGAGGGGAAGCATCCCCCGAATGGACCAAGGGGAGGTCTGGGTCAATCTGAAGATGTGTGGCAGCAAACGATGATTCCACAACATCTTATAAACCCACATTTTCCTCAGCCTCATCCTCTAAATCATCCAAAAAGATGATTTTAAGGCCCTAGAATTCGATATAATGGTTTGGATGGTAGTTCTGATCCACGACCCCTGCAGCTGTGTCAAATTTATCAGGACCTCCATGGTAGGTTCTGTCAGTATGAACCTTGACGCGATCCTCCCAGCCAAGGCGATAACACTTGGCACTATTCACTTAGCTGATGACATGGTACCGAGCATGAGATCAGGAGAGAAGAAGCTCAAGCTCATCCTAACGATGATCAACAGTACCTTGCAACTGCACTTTAAATTTGGAAACCTCCACGCTCAGAGAAGAATACTTGTGGAGGAACTCATCTGTTGCCTTTGAGACACCGTCAGGTCCTACAAGAGAACGACACATAAGAAACAAAAGATAGCTGAAGATAAAGTAAAGTCAAAAGTTCCAAAATGGAGAACCTCACTTGCTGAACCTTAGAGACTACAGCGCAAAACCCCTCTTTTTCATGAGCAGTCGAGGCCAAGTCCACACGCATATCCTGATTTTCAATCTCCAGCTGAGCCAGCTTATCTTTGATCTTCGACTGGGTGATAGCCAGAGAAGACACCTCATTTTTATGAGCCTCGGCCTTACGCTCTAACTCCCCCTTCATTGACTCCATCACTTCCGAAGCCTTAGCCAAATCATTATGAGCCTCTTGGAGGCGAATCTCTGACGTCCGGAGTAACTAGGCTGCACAGATGGCATTCACCCCACTAAACTGTAGGATCCCACTACTAAGGGTAGAAACTTTTTTCAAAGAGATCAGACCCTATTGTGCCGAGGGAGAGGCAACGATGGAGCATACAGAGCCCTATACTCAGTATAGGTGGGCCCCACTTGATTATTTTTAAACGTTCAATAAACAATTTATTTTCGCATTTTCCAAAATAGTGCAAATAAAATGGGGAATGTTTGGGGGAAAATCAAACATTTGGTAAAAAGACACGTGGATAGATGAAAATGGCTCCGGGACCTCCCATCAGAACCACCTTTCAGGACCTATCATCAGAGTCTGACAACAGAGCCCATTGTCAGAGTCTGAAATAAGGACCTCCATCAAGGTCTGACACCAGAACCTATCATTAGAATCTGATATGAGAACCTCTATTAGAGTCTGAATTCAGGGGCTCTCTGTAGGAACACGGGAACTGGACGACGCATGCTGTCCCGGGCTCGCGGCCCGGTCGGGAGTACGGAGTAGCCACGGGGGACTAAACCGGAGAATAATGGAGTCGCCACCCGGTATGAACCGGGAAAATGAGATTTAAGGCCGCACTCACCCCTCGCAAGGGAAGACCTCAAACCGTTGGGTTCGGAATGGTCCCTTACTTATGCCACTTGTAATGAAAGGATTTATGTAATAATTTAATCAGACTTAAGTAGCACTTATTTCCAAGAGTATCATGCTTCTAAATTCACATGTACAAAATAAAAATTACACCTAAGTTTCCATATATTTCACATCTAAGATTGCATGCTTGAAAGTACATCAAAGGAGCGACAAACATACAACTTCACTGGCATATTATATTCAAGAAAACACAAGCACACATACTAACCACACGAGCACACATATGAGCACCTTCTCAAGTGGTACGTGGAATTGTATCCCAAGTACAGACCGTACTACCGTCCATTCGGAATTGGCTACGGAATTTATGTCTAGGTTTCCATCTGATATACCATAAGAAATAATACTCAAATGTTACCGAGCATAAGGAGGAGCATGCCCTTAATGTTTCGGACACTCTTTGATCCCTACCTATTCAGTCATTCGGATCCGTGAGAAGCATAGCACGAGGAGGGATTATGCCTTCATGGCGTTTGCTTACTCCAGTGTTACCGAGCATAAGGAGGAACATGCCCTTAATGTTTCGGACACTCTTTGATCCATACCTATTCGGTCATTCGGATCCGTGAGAAGCATAGCACGAGGAAGGATTACACCCTCGTGGCGTATACTTGCTCCAACGCTGTAAGGAGGAGCCCTCGAATGAAACGCAGGCTCCATAGTGACATGACGTATAGAGGAATGTGCCCTTACCATCCTAAACGCTCTTTGATCTGAATCCTGGTTCGCCGGGACTCTGAATTGAAAGATTCAGAATTGTGTTTTGGAGACCTCGGACGGGACGCTGTTTTGAGGCATTCGTGCTGTTGCTTTGGGATAAGTGTTAAGTCACCCCCGTTTTTTGATTTTATTTTCTAAAAGTTTTGTTTTTGTTTTTCGCTGGTCTGGGAAGGGGACGCCCATGCCAAATCCGATAGGGCTTCAAAGGTTGATTCACTTCCCTTCTGAATAAGTCCCAAGGATTAGTCGGCTCGGGGCTGGATTCGTTCTGCCGAGGCAACTTGGTTGTTCGGCTCGGGGCCGGATCTGTTTTGCCGAGGCCTCTTAGTTAATCGGCTTGGGGCTGGATTCGTTCCGTCGAGGCCACTTCCTTAATCGGCTCTGGGCTAGATTCGTTCCGCCAATGCCACTTGGTTATTCGGCTCGGGGCTGGATTCGTTCCACCGAGGCCATTTTTTGGACTGGGGACGTAACATTTCCCCCAGTGCCAAGTATTTCTCTCAGCTCGGGGTCGGGTTACGTCCCATTGAGTTTGTCTTTTGGACTGGGGACGTAACATTTCCGTCAGTGACAAGTGTTTCTCTCAGCTCGGGGTCGGGTTACGTCCCACTGAGTATGTCTTGTTGGACTGGGGACGTAACATTTCCCCCCAGTGCCAAGTGTTTCCCTCAGCTCGGAGGCGGGTTTCATCTCACCACAAGATCATATTCTCGGCTCGGGTCGGTCGGGCCGCGAGTGATTGTTTGCAGGGAAGCATTCAGAGCAAGTATGAAAGACAAGAAATTGAATAAACACATATATAAATATACTTGTGAAAATTTATTACAGGGAGAATAAAGTTTGTTCAGAATTACACAAGGCCCCGTTCGGGTTACCCCTTACAGATCAGCCTGCGCAGGGGCAGTTGGTTCTTCCTCGATAGGCTCGGGTAGCAGGTGGATTGGCTCGACCTCGGGAGGAATGACGGTGGCTTCCACATTAACGGCCTTAGAGGTCCCGACAATTACGGCTTCGGGGGCCGGAGCAGGAGCCTCAGGTCGATTATTTTCGGGAGCAGGAGCCTCAGGTCGGTCCTCTTCAAGAGCTGGGGGTGCCGGGGCAATCGAAATGGGGTCAGGATCCATCACCTCTTCGGGAGAAAGGGGTAGCCATCTTTGAAACTCCTCCTGTGAAATTTCCCATTTGCATAAGCGGATGGCCGCGTGGATAGGCCCCATATCCAGGTTGGGCAGTATCATCGGGATGATCTCGGCGCAGTCCCCGACCCCCTCAAGTCTGATTGCGTCCCTCTCGACCTCCAACTCAGCTTCATTCCTCTTAAGCTCGTCCCGGGCCCGTACCAACTCTTCATCTTTGGCCCTCAGTTTGGACTCAACGCTGCGCACTTCCACCTGTAGGATCCTGTTGTCAGCCTAGGCAGCCTCCAAGTCCTTCTTGGCAGCATCAGCATTTTTCCTCTCTAGAGAGGCGGCGGCCCGAAGATCTTTATTTGTTGTATGGGCCTCAACGGCAGCCAGCTCCAGATTTTTTTTGTTTTCTTCTTTGCGGGCCAGCTCAGCCTCCATTTCAGTAAGTCGGTTCTGGAGCCTCTGGGCTTGGCCACCCTCGGATAAAAGACTCAGGAGGAGATCCTTGTTCTTGGCCACCAGATAAGTCGTTTGCCAAGAAGAAACAGAACATCAGAAATCAAACTAAGTCATGAACTCAAAACGAAAATAAGGGAAGTGTGGCTACCTTGGCCATCTGGGAGCACAACAATGTAACAACATCCTCGGGAGAGAGATCTTCGTATCTCGAGATCTTTGCCGGAGGGACCGCTTCAGGCAGTTTGTTGATTGCCGGCACCAGATGAGAAGTGGCCTCCCTGATGTCCTGACCAAGGTCTTCTACGCCAAGAATCACGACGCCTTTCTGTTTTTTGGAGGAACCATTCGGCACTTTCTTCTCCTTCCGAACTGGCTGCCTCTTGTTCAAGACTCGTTCCTCCTCCACCTCCCGAGTCAGCTCGGCTTCCTCTGCCCCGAACAGACGCCTCCTTTTTCAGGTAGGTTTTGATGGGCTGGCGGGTCGGGCGGAGATTGTTGGCGATGCCCAGGAAGGGGGAGATAAGCTTTGGGTAGCTGACATGGCTGCCTCTTCAGTCACCTTTTTGGCTTTGGTTGCTAGCCATTTCCGAGAGGGCCCGGCTCCAACATGGCCGGTTTTCTTTGTTGCGTCAGCCAGCTGATCAAGGTATTTCGGTCTCTTCGACATTCCTGCAAAAGGCAAAGGGCAGAGAAGTGGTCAGTCCAGAATCTGAATAATTTCAAATCATTATCATGCTAAACAAGCAAAGGGATCGGTCAGAGGGTTAGTAAGAATCTACCTATCCGCCCTGGGACCTTCGGAGGAGCAGTCCGAATAAGGTCCGACTCGACAAAGGCCGCATCGTTAACCAATTGCTTCCAATGGTCGGCATATCGCCGAACCCAGTGCACCCTCGCCCGGACCTGATAGGAGACCTTGGGAGCGTCCCTCCAACAAGCTGGGAAGAGTCAAAAAAGTTAAAATCATATCATAAAATCAAGAGCAGGAACATTAAGGGTTAGATTCCTAACCTCCCGCTCTAAAGATATCCGGGACGGAAACCTCCTCTTCGTATGATCTCAGGACCCGTCCCCAATCTCCTGTGGCCCAGAACCATAAATCTTTGAAGTTTTTGTTGGAGTCGGGGAGCTTGCCAACAATTTTTGACGAATCAGCATAAGCAGAAAGGTAGTACCAACCATGGTGCGTTCTTGGGTTGGCCTTCAATCGATACAAACTCTTCACTTCTTTAAGAGAGGGTTCGTCGAGTCCCGCCCGACTCCAAATCACATGTAGCCCGGCCAAAATCCTCCAACTATTCAGGCTCAATTGACAAGGGGCGATCTTCGTCTCGGCCAGCATCCAGGCGAAATAACGTTGAATTGGCAGCCGGAGTCCATACTCAAAGAAAGCCGGGAGAAGAGCCACCGAACCCTCATCGGGTCGACTAGCACGATCCAATGGACAGGGGACTTCGACGGCAATATCTATCAGAATATCATATCGCTGGCGGAGCAGTGCTAGATCGTCTTCAATTATTTTGGATGGCTGATCCATGTCCAAAGCCGAGCAGTCAAAATCACCGGGCTCTGGGTCCTTCCGAGGTCCTCTATGCTTGGTGCCCCCGAGCTCGAGGAGAGCTCTTCAACAGGGGGTCGAAGGTCTAGCAGAGTTTGCAGAGGAAGACATGTTGTCAGACATCCCTGACATCCGAGAAATAAAAAATGGGGGGAGGTCAGTCTATAGCTAATTTCTAAAACGGCCAGGGATTTCACAGTTACCCTGGGATTCCGGGAAAACTAAACCTGTGGGTTCTAAATGCCCTAACAACATCAATCAAGCCATAAATCTCTCCCTAGCAACACAAAGCCAAACACACAAGAAAAAAAGCAGGATTCGCAACTCATGAAAAGCAAAGCAGAGAGGTCATTCAGAAAACTTACTTGGTTCTTTTAGAAGGGTTGCAGATTGCTCGGTGCGGTCTGGTCGTTCTTTGAGTTCACTGAGCATAGTTGGGAAAGAGGAGTTCTCGCGGTTGGGGAAATTCGAAGTGTTCGTAAAAGAAGGCAACAGTGTATTACTCCGTTTTCTTATAATCTGTTCGGTGTATTTGTGGCCGTTGGATCGAACGAGGGCGTCAGATGTACGCCACATGTCGTCTTTTAAAATGATCTTTCAGAGTTGGATGGACGAATGAGATTGGACGTCCTTTGAGTTGACGATGGCGGTCGGATTGCTTGCTTTTTGGCGGGAGGACGACGGATGGTTGACAAGTGGCAAGCTCACGTTAAACCCTAGAAGTGATCTGATGGGCATTTAAGAGGATGTGACGGTTGCGTGTCTCGAGGGACGATTTACAGAAGGGCGATAAAGGGATTTTGCTTCTGGCGGAAAAAGAAGTCAGACCGAGCATCTCAATCGTACCGAGGATATGGTGGTGACAGGCCAATAAACTTCTCCTCACAAAGGCTAGCCGTCACTCCATCAGGAGTATTATTCTTTTTATGTAGTTCCCGGCACCAACTTGTATACTCGTTGGAACCGAGAACTAGGGGACAGATGTTGATGGTATTTTCAGGCCCTATGATATTTAAGCAGTACGGTAGGGGTAAAAAGGTATTTTCCTTCTCGGTCAAGATCATTAATGCCGACCCGACCACTAAAAGTCAACAGTAAGGGGCCGAACACTTTATGATCGGTAACCGACCACTCCAGACCGGATGGTCGGGCATTATTAGATCGATAGCAGCATTCTCAGTTCAAAAGACCATTGTGACCGACCTCATGAAGACCGAGAATATGGCGGGATATGCTCCAAAAGATAAGACATCCTATTTTTACGGATAAGAAGATAAGTTATCCTACTTTCATGGGGAAAAGTTGATAAGTCAATGTCCTAATAGGATAAAGGAAGTGAAGGTAGTTTCGACTAAGAATTCTTATGGGAAAAGGAAAACTGTTTCTTTACTATTATAAATAGAAGGGGGAAAGCGTGCTTGTAAGAAGAGAAAAAAAGTTAAGAGTGGAGAAGAGAACAAGAGAGAATTAGACTTGTAAACACACAACATATCAGAGAAAGATATTTCGGTAATAAAACATCGTCCATTCTGTGCCCGTGGATGTAGGTTGGATCTGATCCGCCGAACCACGTTAAATCTCTTTGTTGATTGGTGAATTTACTTATCTTTTGCCAAATTTGCTTTAGTTTCCCATAAACAAAACAAATTCACAGTTGGAGGAGGATTGTCTCGAGAGTAAAAAACCCTTATTGCCCCTGAGATCAAAATCAACCGTCAACAGGTAATTTTCATATTCCATTTTTATAAAGATTGTATAATGAAATGATTCTTTATCAGCCATCAGATTATAATGAAATGATCTGAGCCGCCAATTAAACCACATAAAAATAGTCTTTAGATACATTATCTCTCTTAATTCTAACCATCCGTTTCATTCTCTTTCCCCACACCATTGTGTTTTATAATATAGATTGTTTGTTTAGAATTCCTAGGAGAATAAAATTTTGCCATGCTGAATTTAATGGATTTGTATTTTCCATTTAATGTGCATTGGCTCGGAGAGGCTGGATTCAAGTAAATTAAGAGGTATACTTCAAAGGTGGCCGGGATATGCTTATGTGAGAATTGCTTGTCACGTGACCCAAAAAATATGGTCGCTAATTATATGGAATCGTGCAATTATTTATTGCTTGAAAAAGGCATGGCTTCTTGATTTATTTCTTCTCTACATAAAATTACTGGACAACAGTCCGGTGCCCAAGGAATTTCTTAAAAATTAGGGATTTTTTAAATTATGGTTAAGATTTGGTGTAATTCAGATAAATTAATATTAGAAAAATATTATTCAAATGATGTGTAAGGTTTTTAAATGTTCAATTTGATGAAAAATAAAACAAATTGAAGAAATTAGAGTTTTTCAAAAAAATTAGGGATATTCTTAAATTTGTGAAATTAAGAAAAAATTGAGATCTAAAATCATTGAAAAACCCCCAAAATTGGTGGATTAGGCAACCACATGCGGCGGCTCGCGCGACGATTTTAAGCACCAGATAAACAGAAAACACCGACTAGGCAATCGAGCATATAACCCTGCTAATTTGGGAGTGGGACTAGAGGTTACCTAACTTACAAACGATGCTTAGATGGACATTTGGCTAGCTAAATAATAATGGTAAGGCTGAGGCAGGCAGCTTAACTCTTTAAAACCAACCACATTAATCAACAGTGATAATCTCATCTAATAAAAATTTAGACCTGTTATTTGTTCCAAAGTTTATTACTTACTGAAATTGAAGATTTTGAAATGAAAACATAATATGTTTATAATTATCTAATAATTTGCCTCCCTACAAATCAGTGTATATTTTCTCTCTTCCATAACCCCCCACTTACCCTCCCTTTGGTTCTCAATTTAATTTGATACTCAAATGCAGTTTAATTTATAGTGGAACGGTATCACTTCATTTTCGTACTATTTACAATGAACAAAAAAAGAAAATGCGGAATCAGTACAATCAACTAGGATTTGCAGGATCAACAATCTCAGCATCATATCTAAACACGGATTTTATTTCCTCTGAACGAGGCTGAATGTCAGCCAGGGCTTAAGAAGAAGTAGTAGCAACAGCAGCAGTGAAAAGACCGAAAAGAATGCCCTTGACCACATAATCCTCCAATTCATACAAACTCTGAAAAATGAATCATCTTCTTATTTCATCCGTTACTGCCTAGCACACCCTTGAGTAAATTCAGCCCTTCTGTGGATATGCTTCTACGAACATGAGGCGGTGGTATTTCTATCCGAGGGGGAGGGTCTGAGGAGAAACAAATCACAATCACAGTTAAATTATCACAAGTGTTGCGCTTGAGTGCCTCCCTGACGAGCTCTCTTGAACACCTTTCAGGATCGTTATGAAGCATCAATCCTTTCCTTGCAACAGTCACTGCACACTGGCTACTCATGACATCCCACAAGCCATCGCAGCCCATTATCAAGAACTCATCCTCCTCAGTCAAAAGTGTCTCCTGCAACTCTGGCTCTGCACTTAGAGGACAAGCAGAGCCCTTGGGACTCTTCATGTGCCAGTCTCCGAGAGCTCGTGCCACAGATAATTGGCCATTGAGGTAGCCATCATAAACAATTCCGCCAAGTTTCTCAATTCTTAGTCTTTCAGACGTGCAATTGGGTTTGTGATCTTTCGACATCTCAATTGCTCTACCCCGCCTCCCCAGCACAGCTCTGCAGTCCCCAGCATTTGCAATTAACAAGTTCCTGTGAAGAGATAATTTTGTCAGCAGCAATTCAAACTAGTGGTCCTCTTTGTGTAGCACACAATTGGAGAGTTACTGTTTACATTTGAGAAAGAATCCAATCTCTTGAATCCCAAACTTAATTCACCAAACCAAATATCTGTAGACCAATTCACTCTAGCAATCTATCTTTATATACGACACCTTCTGTTGTCATCTCCTACTCTCCATCTATGTCAAATTGGAGTTAGCATACCATAAGTGACCCTAATATCAACGCCCGCAAAATCATACATTATGTCAAAAAAAGAGAGGATGAGCTTTTTCTTTCTTCTATTGTATATTATTTACTTGCAGCTTGATATAAACTAGCATACAAATCAATAGCACCATGCATATTCAAAAGGAGACAATTTCCAGCAAGACTGGTGATAAAGGATGATTTCCAATATTTAAAATATTAGCCGATTTGGAGCTTGGTTACCTTCCAAAAATAAGTGCAGTTAGAGCAGTAGTGCCGGATGAAATATCAAGAGAACTATCGTCTGCAAAAACATAATCAGCCCGCACAAAAGCACTCTTAATCGCTTTCTCCACACAAATGGGGAAATGGGAGTCCTCAACTATGAAACTAAGGATATTATTTCTAACAAATGATGCCGCATCAGTACCTCCATGGCCATCAAACACCTGTCCACATGTTAACAAATATCGGTTCCTGAACCAGGATAAATTCTAATGACCTCCTAAAGTCAACATACGATACATATTTTATTTTAGAAGTGTGGAAGATGAAGTAAAAAAAATTGACTTGCTCACCCCATAGAAAGCTCCAGGTACAGGGAAGTCTGCAGTGATACCTACATGCTCAGTAAGATTATCTATACATATGTGTTCATCCTCCATATACTGTTTAGGTCCTCTCTCAGCACAGCTTCCTGACCGTAACACAGGTAAAAACTCTGACTTTTCATCAGAAGATGTCTTGTTGACAACCCCAACATCCATTGCCTAGATAAGGGTAAAACGCAAGTATTAATCCTAAGACAAAAAATTGGAAAAGGCAGAATATTTACTTGTCTTTTGATACCCAAAACAACAAAAAAAATCCTAATTTAAACCTGCTTGGGATTAAATTAGTCATATATAAAACAATGTAAGAACAAATAAGTTGGTGCTAGCTTTAAAACTTCTAGATTTTATTTTAATTGCTTGTAATCTGACGATTCCTCAAATTTAAGGGAAGTTAAAATAATTGTTCAAAATTCTAACTATGTATAGGTGCTCCCACTAAACAAAATCTAGTGATTCAATAAAGTGTAGTATATAACATAAAAAATGATGGTAATAAGATCTTACCAAATCAGTCGCCGCGAGCAGCTTCGTGGTGCTCCCACATTGCCGCATAACTGACAGATGCCGAGGAGGTCTTCCACTTGTCATTTGTTTTGTATTATCCACATTGTTCGAGATCTCATTTTGTTCGGCTGATTCATTATTATCCTTACTGTAACCATCAATTACTGTAAATGGAGGTGAAAAATCCATATCCGCCACCATATTCTCAACTCCTAATCATAAACCATATGCCCTAATACAAACTCAAAACCTCAGAACAACCCTTCTCTAAATAACCTATTGTTATCAGCCTTGGTACTATTTTAAGCCATTTACAAGGTCCAGATTTTACCAACTTCACTCTCTTAAAAATAAGATTCCTTCATAAGCCAAATGAACAAACTACAAATCTTAAAGAAACTCCCAAATCAATATAAAAATCTTATGCTCTGTGAAGATTAATCAATGAAAA
The DNA here is from genome assembly GCA_019454045.1 of Zanthoxylum bungeanum. Taxonomy (NCBI): domain Eukaryota; kingdom Viridiplantae; phylum Streptophyta; class Magnoliopsida; order Sapindales; family Rutaceae; genus Zanthoxylum; species Zanthoxylum bungeanum. The sequence goes on from SKCR01030238.1 coordinate 128,546, forward strand.
TACCAAGAATCCTTTTATTCCTTCTTCAGTCAGAAACTAAGCTTCATAAACAGCCAACCTAAACTACTAGAGCAACTAGGGCAACTTAATAAAAAATGAAACTTTGCAATAAAACTATCAAATTCTCCAAAATCCAGATCAAATTCGAGATAAATCAACCAGAAACATCAAAATTCAGCATCAGAAGATGCATAAAATTCCTGGGATAAAATCATCACACATGTGAACATAAATATTAAAAAAATGGAATTTAATATTACAAAAGAAGCGAAAGGTTGAGAAAGTCTCACAGATGAAGATGATTCTTTGCTTTTCGTGTGTAATAAAATTCCTAAATTTGATAATCAAAAGAAATACGAAAAAAAGTTGCCTCTCAATTTGATAGAGAGAATCAAAAGCTGCTAGAAATAAGAAAGAACAAAACAGAGGACTGAATTAAATTTAACTTGTTGATGTTTGATTGGCTACCGGCGATTCCAGGTAATGCGGTTCCTCTTCTAGCTGTCCCGGTAAATTGGGGAACCGACACGTGGTATGTTTTGGTTTGTATGTGCTCTGTTTTGACCGGATAGTTATATTATTAGTTCTTGGTATAGTGCTGTCAATGCTTTCCAAGCCGTTGGATATTTGTCTAGGACGATTTGAACGGTTGATAATTGGTTCGATTGTGTTGGATTCTACGTGGCGAGTCTTGATTGGTTACAAGATCACCACCGGACATTACGAGGGCAAAATTGGAATTTACTTCAGAGACTCGTTGCCGAGCTATGATTCGTAGATTAACTGATCTACCGTTTCATTTGGACAAGGGTGCCCCATTAATACGGCTGTGCATAATTTCGGTTCGAATCGCAATTCGACCCAAATTGAACCATACAGTTTAGAAAAAATATTGAAAATGATTTCGGGTCAACCTGAACCGAACCGTAAATTTTAGGTCGGTGTGCGATTTTGACCTAAACTGTGACCCGAACCGCCCAAACCGTAAATTTTGACCCGAACCGCCTAAACCGTTGACCCGCATTCAAATCAGACATTATTTTATATTTTCTTCTTTTTTAATCATGAAATTTAAGATATTTAATGATCATATAACAATATATAATGTATAAATGAAAATTATGTAATTTTTCTCTTCAATTATTATGTGAAAATACGCAAAATTTTCTTTAAAAAATTTATAATTCAAACCGCCAATCCGAACCTCTCAAACCGCTAAACCACCGACCCGAACCACCGCGATTTTTCTTATTAAATTTGCGGTTTCGGTTTCTAATTTCCCAAACCGCCAACCCGCGCGATTTGAAGTGTTAAACGAAAAAACCAACCCGAACCGCACCGCGAACACCCCTACCAATTAATATAGATCATTGAACATGTGATAATTGCTCTCATTATATGTAGGTGGTTTCAATTGCATTCTTGCATGGATCCATGTTCTTTAAAGGTGAGTAGGTGTGCAAGTTTTAGCTTTACATATATTTTAAATTTATTGTTTTCCTCCAAATTCAAACTTAAGTGACAGGTTTTATTAAAATATATAAGAAATTTTTCTTAATATAAAAGTTCAGTTAACCGAACACAAGGCAGTGAGTATGTTCAATGTTGGACAATTATGACCCATAGCGTCACTATTTGTACAGATCATGGTGTTGTTGTACAAATTAACTATGTGACAAAGGAGATTGCACTCTTATCATTTGTGATTAGATCACCAAGATATATAAATGATAGGAGGTCCCTGTGATTTGTTCCTGGATTGAGAATGATATGAGACAGTATCAATCCACGAAGGATAAATCATTAAATATCCCTAGTCAAAGCATTATCAAGATTGGACATCGATGAATGCGTAAAAGACTAGTATTACACTTGTGCGCGTTGTGAGGGAACAACGGCATAGTTCTCATATCTTTGGGTATAGGATACTCATGCAAGTGTAATAGGAGGTTGTGTTTTATTGATGGTACGGGAAACAGCTTCGCTCTGGATAGACCCCCTCGGAATTCCATTGGTAGTATGACTATGTGTCTATGGAAGTCCGAAATCAGGGTAGGTGTATTTGGTCTTAACTTGAGACTTGCACTGCTAATACTTGCAAAAATCAATATACTTTGGTTGCGGTCGTCCAGGGCTTTAACAGGTTTTGTGTACGCCTATGTTGGGTATATTGAGAATCGTAGTGTGTTGGGTGTGATGTCAAGACGGAAGTGTCACTCCAGTCATATGGAGTTGATGATCGCGCAGGGATACAGAACTGGTTCTCTAAAAAGGTTACAACCGTCAGGATAATATGACTTGGTCATGATTATCCGATATTAAAGAGACTAGTTGCTCGTCATCCGATATATGCTTCGTACGGGGCAGACACTGTACCAGCCCCAGGCCTTGCATGTGATCATCTGATACTGGATCGAAATACGCAATACTACGTATACTACGCCTGATATAGATCCTTTATTCCTGTAATGATATTTCTGGAGAATTGGGTAGGCATAGTGCTTTGCTAGAAGCCAACCTTATCTTGTAAATCGGTAAAACGTAGTACAAGGTACTTACGTGTTCGGATAGTCCGACGACCGAATTTACTGCCAACATATCCGGGGATCTCATGGGTCGCTTCCCAAAGATTCACCGATGACGTATGACTCGCACTTTAATTAATCTGGGATTAATAAGAAGAGAGAAAGAAAATTAATATGGGATTAATAGCGGAGATATTTTATCTAGGATAAAATATCATTTAAAGAGAGATAACGATTAATTTGGAATTTATCGATAAATTAATATATTCGATATATTAAACGAAATTGGATTTCGACGCGGAATTAAAATTAGATTTTAATTCGGGCGAACGAGTTAATTTAGAATTAATTCGTTAGCGATGTGAATAGTGATTTAGCTAGGCATAATCATTTAATTACGTCGCAATGGAAAATTCGTTAATTTGGAATTAGCAAACCCGAGCCAGGGATTGTTTGCGAGCGCATTCGCATTTCGAATTTGAGTGCGGCACGTAAGCCAAATCAAGCGTCAAATCGCTAGTCGCAACTAGTGTCACATCATTCGTCAATCAAGTGATAGATGTCTTTCACTTTGAGTGATTGACGCCAGTCACTATTCACTGATTGATGGCAAGTGATGTGTGTGGTTGGCAAGCATTTATTACTTTAATTGCTTGACTTTTTTGGAGGCAAAAATTTGGTATTTGATTTTGGAATATCCATTTTTACCATTTTTGTAACAAAAACACATTTCTCTCTCCTCTTTTCTCCTCTCTCTCACTCGGCCTTAAGGACAAAATTCTTCACTGGTTTTCTGGGAAATGCCGAGAAGAATGGAATCAAAAGTGTGGATTTTGTGGCAAAAATCAAGAGAGCTAGCACTCCGAGAGACATGCGAAGGTGATAGGGAAGTCCACCCATGAGCCGGGAATTATTTGACGAAGCTTGTAGCTTGATTCTTGAAGCTTGAAGCCGAATCCATGGATGCCAAAAACAGTGAGCTGTGCAGTCCACTGCCGAGCAGAAAGTGAAATTTTGTTGCCTCCCGCGTCGCTCAACCGATCGATGTGAGTATTCCGCGACTTTCTCGATTGTATTCACATATGTTAATGCTTGTTTATTGATCCTTGGGACCTTAGCAAACTCCAACATTCAAAACATGTTAAGTTTGACTAACCAAACTTATCAGATTTCGTACAGATTTTTGAAGAAACATATTTAAAGACCCAGTCCACAATGCTCTCCAAACAATCACAAGTACAACATTAATATCAAAATTTCTAATCTACAAAATCACTTAGCAACTTCTTAAGTCAATAATTCATAAGTTGTAAATAATTCCACTTGTATAGTGGAATTAACTGTGACATTTCCACTACATCTTTTTTGACTCATTATGACGTAGGCCATCTACTGTCATTATCAAACTCAAAATCCGATCTCAATGAATTAGAAACTTGTTCTTAATATCTCAAAAATATTACAAAATATATTTTTAAGACTATCTTATGGTATATATTATATCAAAATAGCTCGCAATATTTATGACTAAATTGTTATCTACAGTCATACATAATACAATATTGATTATGTCATCATCATATGATACATAAAATTGATTAGACATACTAATCAATTTCTCATTTGACTGAGGAATCATCACCTACGAAAGATGAATATTATATATAAAAGACACACTAATTCTTAAACAGTTATATTAATTATCACACAAATAGTCAGGTTGTGTCCTTTATTAGATCAGTGGCTGTCCTATAAAATAATGATAATATGTCATTTCTTGGAAATGATATTCCCAAATAACAATCGGCGAAAGCTTGGCTTTCGAGAAAATTCTCCGAGAATTCGTACATTGAAAAATGTACACGACCTGGTGTCTCATACGCTTTGAGCATATGAATTCACAAACAGGCCAATCCAAGTGATAGTCACTGGATTGATGTTAAGCACATCTTTATTATCTTAGAGAACTAAGGATGCTGTCTTAGTCTATAGAGAATGAGAACTTGAAGTGACTAGGATCACTGCTGCAAGTTTCCTAAACCGATAAAGACGACTAAAAGTCGCAAACGGTACTATACAGTTTGAATAACGGAAAAGTGAGCTGGAAATCTTCCAAGCAAGATACTGTTACCGAATAAACAACAAATGCGGGTTATTGCTGCAGCTGAGGCGGCAATAGAAGCCTTCTGGGTCGATAATAAATCTAATTAGATTAGATATAATTCTGTTAGCAGCTGAGATAGGCTTGAGCACAGGCTAAAGAATTAATGGTCTCATCAACGATCCAGATACATACTTCGACTATTCATCTGATTCGTTCGGATCATACATCATGGCGATGTGATGATTGAATAAATCGCATCAGACGATAATCATACAAATCCGCTGACGAAAGCATTTCTCAGCAGTTTGAGCCAACCGTATATAGTTCGGGTGTAAGACACTCGAGTGACTGGCTATAGGCCAAGTGGGAGATTGTTGGACAATTATGACCCATAGTGTCACTATTTGTACAGATCATGGTGTTGTTGTACAAATTAACTATGTGACAAACGAGATTGCACTCTTATCATTTGTGATTACATCACCAAGATATATAAATGATAGGAGGTCCCTATGATATGTTCCTGGATTGAGAATGATATGAGACAGTATCAATCCACGAAGGATAAATCATTAAATATCTCTAGTCAGAGCATTATCGAGATTGGACATCGATGAATGCTTAAAAGACTAGTATTACACTTGTGCGCGTTGTGAGGGCACAACAACATAGTTCTCATATATTTGGGAATAGGATACTCATACAAGTGTAATAGGAGGTTGTGTTTTACCGATGGTATGGGAAACAGCTTCGCTCTGGATAGACCCCCTTCAGAATTCCATTGGTAGTATGACTATGTGTCTATGGAAGTCTGAAATCAGGGTAGGTGTATTTGGTCTTAAGCTGAGACTTGCACCGCTAATACTTACGACAATCAATATACTTTGGTTGCGGTCGTCCAGGGCTTTAACAGGTTCTGTGTACGCCTATGTTGGGTATATTGAGAATCGTAGTGTGTTGGGTGTGATGTCAAGACGGAAGTGTCACTCCAGTCATATGGAGTTGATGATCGCGCAGGGATACAGAACTGGTTCTCTAAAAAGGTTGCAACCGTCGGGAAAATATGACTTGGTCATGATTATCCGATATTAAAGAGACTAGTTGCTCGTCATCCAATATATGCTTCGTACTGGGCAGACACTGTACCAGCCCCAGGCCTTGCATGTGATCATCCGATACTGGATCGAAATACGTAATACTACGTATACTACGCCTGATATAGATCCTTTATTCCTGTAAGGATATTTCTGGAGAATTGGGTAGGCATGGTGCTTTGCTAGAAGCCAACCTTGTCTTGTAAATCGGTAAAACATAGTACAAGGTACTTACGTGTTCGGATAGTCCGACGACCAAATTTACTGCCAACATATCTTGGGATCTCATGGGTCGCTTCCCAAAGATTCACCGATGACGTATGACTCGCACTTTAATTAATTTGTGATTAATAAGAAGAGAGAAAGAAAATTAATCTGAGATTAATAGCGGAGATATTTTATCTGGGATAAAATATCATTTAAAGAGAGATAACGATTAATTTGGAATTAATCGATAAATTAATATATTCGATATATTAAACGAAATTGGATTTCGACCTGGAATTAAAATTAGATTTTAATTCGGGCGAACGAGTTAATTTAGAATTAATTCGTTAGCGACGTGAATAGTGATTTCACTAGGCATAATCATTTAATTACGTCGCAACGGAAAATTCGTTAATTTGGAATTAGTGAACCTGAGCTCGGGATTGTTTGCGAGCGCATTCGCATTTCGAATTCGAGTGCGACACGCAAGTCAAATCAAGCGTCAAATCGCTAGTCGCAACTAGCGTCACATCATTCGTCAATCAAGTGATGGATGTCTTTCACTTTGAGTGATTGACGCCAGTCACTATTCACTGATTGATGGCAAGTGATGTGTGTGGTTGGCAAGCATTTATTGCTTTAATTGCTTGACTTTTTTGGAGGCAAAAATTTGGTATTTGATTTTGGAATATCCATTTTTACCATTTTTGTAACAAAATCACATCTCTCTCTCCTCTTTTCTCCTCTCTCTCACTCGGCCTTAGAGGCAAAATTCTTCACTGGTTTTCTGGGAAATGCCGAGAAGAATGGAAGCAAAAGTGTGGATTTTGTGGCAAAAATCAAGAGAGCTAGCACTCCGAGAGACATGCGAAGGTGATTGGGAAGTCCACCCATGAGCCGGGAATCGTTTGACGAAGCTTGGAGCTTGATTCTTGAAACTTGATGCCGAATCCATGGATGCCAAAAACAATGAGCTGTGCAGTCAACTGCCGAGCAGAAAGTGAAATTTTGTTGCCTCCCGCGTCGCTCAACCGATCGATGTGAGTATTCCGCAACTTTCTCGATTGTAATCACACATGTTCATGCTTGTTTATTGATCCTTGGGACCTTAGCAAACTCCAACATTCAAAACATGTTAAGTTTGACTAACCAAACTTATCAGATTTCGTACAGATTTTTGAAGAAACATATTTAAAGACCCAGTCCACAATGCTCTCCAAACAATCACAAGTACAACATTAATATCAAAATTTCTAATCTACAAAATCACTTAGCAACTTCTTAAGTCAATAATTCATAAGTTGTAAATAATTCCACTTGTATAGTGGAATTAACTGTGACATTTCCACTACATCTTTTTTGACTCATTATGACGTAGGCCATCTACTGTCATTATCAAACTCAAAATCCGATCTCAATGAATTAGAAACTTGTTCTTAATATCTCAAAAATATTACAAAATATATTTTTAAGACTATCTTATGGTATATATTATATCAAAATAGCTCGCAATATTTATGACTAAATTGTTATCTACAGTCATACATAATACAATATTGATTATGTCATCATCATATGATACATAAAATTGATTAGACATACTAATCAATTTCTCATTTGACTGAGGAATCATCACCTACGAAAGATGAATATTATATATAAAAGACACATTAATTCTTAAACAGTTATATTAATTATCACACAAATAGTCAAGTTGTGTCCTTTATTAGATCATATCTAATGCACAACTAATGAGAATATCTCACAAGTCTCTTATTTTTATATTAGATATAAAACTTTATATCGAATATAACGAAACTACTATCACTACTTTCACAAATAAAAGAATGCTTTAAACATTTTACCTATCAAACACATCATTATTATCTTAATAATGAACATGTTAAGATATAGCACTATAGAGAAATTTTATATGCTCCCACTACCCTACTAACTCATATGTATTTTATGTATTTTGATAGAATCAGACAATATGATTACGTAATCAAAATAGAGACTACACTTCCGGAAAACCCCTCCGAGTCTACAAATAGAGTCAATGATCTGAGATACCAAAATATGATTTTAGCACAACAAAAAATCCACGACAATTTCACAACGGATTACTTCAATGAAGAAATCCATTTAGAAACACCATTTTACATTCTTTAACTAAAATACATAATTCTAGTGTAACTAATCTTGATTGTTATATTAGTAAGATCAGGGAAAAATTTCCTCAAAATCTACGATAAATTCTTAAGTATAACTTCTCATACATATTCAGAGTATAAAGATCAAACATTTAATCAACTCACTTCGCTTTTGTCTGCGCAAATCATTTATACCATTTATAAATAATTCATACCGAAAGCTCAATCAAATTCAAAACTTAATTGTAGTAAGCTGAAAACAATCTTAGATATAAGATTTTATGCTATATTCTGGAATCGATATCAAATATCGCTCCCACTATAAGTTACATGATAATTTTCTTCAATGAGAAAACATCATAACCATTAAGTATCTAATACTTCGCAAATGACACTGACATCTTATTATACTTATATGGAAGGTGTCTAAAAGTATTTTCATCTAATTAATTATGTTGTTCACTTTACAGTTTATCATTTTCACAACTGATTTCAAAAAGTCAAGTCTTTTCCATAATCGTCAACATCCAATGTCATACACAATGTAACAAAACCATTTTATTGCTCGAAATCATAGAAAATATATTATATTAAATAGAATACAAGATTCTATTAAATAAAATAAATTATAAACTTTTACTTATACCTCCAAGGTGCAATTGTTTCCAATTGTATAATCATTATACAAAAGGAATATTTAAACCTTAAATCTTTCAAGATTCATATTTCTACTTATACATATCATATATGTAACTGTCAAAACTAATGGAACCTAAATTAAAAAGATTAATTAGTATTACTGGAGTATAACCCCAAGAATAACAAAAATGATTCGGTAATACTCAATATATAACGATTAGATTCCTTCAACTCACCCATTCCATTACAATAGAATATTAGAATGTTAATATTGAGTAAGAATCATATTCTTTTATTAAATAACCTTAGAACTAATTGCGCATAAATTCATATGTTTGATCATATCAAAAATATTTGAACAACTTAAAGATTCACGATGAATTTTAAAAGGTTTCTATGAGATTCTATCCTCTCAAATATTCCTAGTCACGAGATTATCAATAACAATGTCATTGATAATATAGATAGACTAACATGATGTTATTATCACCTGTTTATGGTGTAGCCGATCTCATAAGCTACTAACATGGTATGATGATGTTTTTATCCCATTTGTCCATGGAAGTCTTCTGGTAATGATGTATGAGCTAATCCTACTATTTGAGGCTTCCATTAATCTTGTATCATAGTTATGTAACTTTGATGTTGACCTGAGTCGTTCTTTAAGGATTACCAATAGGGGAGTGATTAAGTTACATGATGAACATATGAAGACTATAGAAGACACAATAAAATATCGCCAAACTCAGAATAAATATTTATTTGGCGAGTTATTTATCCCATTAGACATTTGAAATATGTGAAATACAAATCCATAGCCATGGTGAGAGAATTCCAATTGAGAAAATTCTCATATTGCATATCATCAGGATTAAGATCAATATTAAGTCATTGGCTATTAGAATAGACACATTTCATACTTTAGGTCGATAGTGGGATACATGATTGGATGAAGGATCATATTATATGAAAGTTATTTACAAAAAGATTATATTCTTTCTTAATTAGATGTCATGATACATTTCGAAGTGTCACTGATGATCACAATCATATGATGGTATTTATTGGATGATAGATTATGCAGAATAAATATATCACATCTAATTTTATGCTTGACTTGAGAAAGAATCTAATGAGCCACATACTATAAGTATGCGAATATGTAATGATGTTGTGTACTAAAATGATGTAAAATATGTTTAACATATTTGTGAATCATTGTGGGATTTCTTGGCATGATATATGAAGAGAGTCGATGTTAAAATAAGTTCCTAAAATCAATAAAATGGTTTGAACAAAATGGCTAGCTGGTTTTCGAAACTACCATTTCAGATTCCTGGAAAACCGATTTATAAATTGACTTATTATTTTGATAAAAGGGCGAGTCATTTTGACTAAACTGATTTAGCCAAAATGCGAAACTAGTTTTGGTATTTTGCGTTAAAACTGTAAGTTGTTTTAATGCTACAACGATTTTTTAAATAAGAAAGTATATTCATTTTGATGAAAATAATTTTCCAAGCACAGAGTCAATCATTTTATAACATCAAAATAAATATAACTTGCCTAACTAAACCTTACATATATAAGGAAAGGATTAACTATCTTTTTAGCTAATCCTAAGCCTATATAAACCTCAGTTGGTTGCTATTTGCAGGTTAAGTACAAATTCCTCCTCTCACATTCTCTTCTTTGGTTAAGGGCTCTAAGTTCCACTCTTTTATGTGAGTGTGGGACACATAAACTGGACGACGCATGTTGTTCCAGGCTCGCGGCCTGGTTGGGAGTACGGATTAGTCAGGGGGACTAAACCAGAGAATAATGGAGTCGCCACCCGGTGTGAACCGGGAAAATGAGATTTAAGGCCGCACTCACCCCCGCAAGGGAAGACCTCAAACCGTTGGGTTCGGAATGGTCCCTTACTTATGCCACTTGTAAGGAAAGGATTTATGTAATAATTTAATCAGGTTTAAGTAACACTTGTTTCCAAGAGTATCATGCTTCTAAATTCACATGTACAAAATAAAACTTACACCTAAACTTACATATATTTCACATCTAAGATTGCATGCTTGAAAGTACATCAAAGGAGCGACGAACATACAACTTCATTGGCATATTATATTCAAGAAAACACAAGCACACATACTAACCACACAAGCACACATGTGAGTACCTTCCCAAGTGGTACGTGGAATTGTATCCCAAGTACAGACCGTACTACCGTCCATTCGGAATCGGCTACGGAATTTATGTCTGGGTTTCCATCCGATATACCACAAGAAATAATACTCAAATGTTATCATGACATAGGTATATGAATTGTAATACGTTAAACACATTGTACTCATACATGTGGGGAATACAGATGAATGACACCTACACAATCTTGCGTAATACAGAGAAACAATCAGGTTCATCATACGAGGGAATAGCTACTAGGTACAATTATGTACGAAATCTGACGAAAATAACTCAGTTCAGTGTGCGCGCGTTCGTGTAGCGTTCGAGAATGAGTTCGAACGGAGCCTGACCTGATGCATGAAACACTAAGAAGATGCGTGCACATTCGCGTAGCATTTGATAACGCGTTCGAACGGTAAATAGAAGGTTCGCGTTCGTATAGCGTTCGAGAACGCGTTCGAACGGAACCAGACCTGATGCATGATGCAACTAAGAAAGTGCGTACGCGTTCGCGTAGTGTTTGTAAACGCATTCGAACGGTAAACAGAAGGTTCGCGTTCGTATGGCGTTCGAGAACGCGTTCGAACGGAACCAGACCTGATGCATGATGAAACTAAGAAAGTGTGTGCGCGTTCGCGTAGCGTTTGTAAACGCGTTCGAACGGTAAACAGAAGGTTCGCGTTTGTATAGCGTTCGAGAACACGTTCGAACGGAACCAGACCTGATGCATACAATACATTCATAGGCAAACAAATCCACAATGTGGGACCTCACGTATCCGATTGAACTCATCTCACACCCAACCGGATATACACCAACCGGCGCGGCGAAGCATCATGGTAAAGGATTTTAACCCCTCCAAATAGTGGACCTTTAATCCGACTTACTAAGCCCATGCGCTCGATCGCATCATGCATACAAAGAATAAAGAAACAATAATACCAAACTTGGTACGCCCGATTGAACGTATCTTGCATTCAACCGAACACACATCAACCGGCGCGACAAAGCATCGTGGTAAAGGGTTTTAACACCTCCAAATAGGGGACCTTTCATCGCACTTACTAAGCCCATGCGCTCGATTGAATCATGCATACAAAGAATAAAGAAACAATAATACCAAACTTAGTATGCCCGATTGAAAGTATCTTGCATTCAACCGAACACACATCAACCGGCGCGGCAAAGCATCGTGGTAAAGGGTTTTAACCCCTTCAAATAGGGGACCTTTCATCGCACTTACTAAGCCCATGCACTCGATTGAATCATGCATAAATAAGCAACATGCAGAATTCAAGTGACGAAAAATAAATAAATCAAAGCAACACAACACAAAAGAGGGTGCCGTTTACTCAAGCGGTACATGGAGTTGTATCCCGAGTACAGATCATACTACCGTCCATTCGGAATCGGCTATGAAATTTATGTCCGGGTTTCCATCCGATATGCCGCGAGAGTTGACACATCTCTCATTTTATTCCAAGGCCACAACATACAACATCTCATAATTCATGCATATTTATCTACTCAAGTGCCACAACATGCATTTCAACATAACAATCATGCAAGCAATACTCAATAAATAATACAAATAAAATAGAAAACGAGTGTGGAAAATACCCTCAGGTCTAACCTTTTTGCCAACTTTTAGGCTTCCGTTTCACGGACGTTGGAAGGGTAAGGCTCCTCAACTTCTCCGGTTCACTGGTTTAGCGTCCTAGCTCACTGTTTTGCTGTTTTGCTTGCTGTTCGGTCTCCGTTCTGCTGCTGTTCGGCCTCTGTTTTGCTGCTCACTATTCAGGTCACTTGTTTTGACGTTTCAACGGACTATTCTGAGTGTTTTTTGTGGGTTCTTAGTGTAGTCTTGTGTGATTATTTTAAGGATTATGAATGCAGTTTTTATGTTACTGTTTTGAGGATTTTAGGGACTGTTTTAAGAGGATTTGGCTGCTGTTTTGGGGTGTATTTTCGGTGATGTGTGGGGAGTTTATGGAGGTGGTTTTCAATGGTGGTTAGAGGCTGTATTGGTGGTTGTAATGGCTGTTAAAATTCGGCAATGGAGGGGATGGAGGATAGTGGTATTCTCGGCCAAAGAAGGAGAGATGAAGAGAAGAGTTTTGTTTGTGCTTCTTGCTATTGCCGTGAGTGGCTAGGGTTCTTGGTGTTGTGATTTTCATGTAAGTCTTGTGTATGAGCTAGGGGAGTGCATGTCTTGGTTAGAGGTTGTTTATATAGAGAATGGCTAGGGCTTCACCTTGTCTCACAAGGAAGGGATTTTGGCATTAAAAGGAGGATATGATTTGGTATTCTACAAGGAAAGGATTAGATTGAGGGGGGACAAATCTTGGCTAGATTAGGAATACAAAATATTTAATTTGTTATGATTGATTTTAATTAGGCATGACATCTTTTTAATTTAGTATGTGATTTTGTTTAGTTAGGAAGTTAATATATTTGATTTGTTTTAATTAGGTATGATTATATTATGTTTTATTTAATTTGGTATATGACTTAATTAATTATTTTATTTAATTACATTATCTAATTAATATTTAATTTAATTTCCCATGTGTTTTATTAATTGAGATGTGTTTTATGGGCTTTGGGGGCTAATTGGGCCGGGGTGTGAGGCTAGCAGCAAAACCAGAAATACCGACGCCGTTCGAACGCCCATTCGAACGCTACACGAACGCCCGCAATCTGCTTGACGTTCGAACAAAGTAACGAACGCAGCACTAACGAAGACAGTGAACTTGCGAAATGAATCTGATGACGTACTTATTCTGAATTTCCCCTTCCGACCTCCGTTTCCCGCAATATCCTTAGCTAAAAAGGTAGTGCCTCCAACTGAGACTCATCATCGGGTTTCACATGCGAAAATGCAATTCCTACAGTGAGATACACGGGTTTTGGGTTCATAATACTTCACTTTTGTGATTGGTACTTTAGCCTAAAATCTGTAAATCTCACATACCATAATTTTTGGATTAACATCAATTAAGATTGTAGTGTTATATTTTACACTTATTTAGATACTATTAGAGGTCACATATTTTTGTGGCTATTTAGTTCATTTGTAGAAAGTGTTCAAGGAGGCACTTGGAGAAATATATCGCACTTTTTGTATTTGGCAGTGAAAGTCTAATATACAACTTGTTCATATGCTATTTATTTTAATTATTATTTCATATAACCACTAGTAAGTGAATAAATATGCTGTGAGTTTGGGAATGTGTGGAGCAACTCTTTAGTTTCCACTGTATAAGTCTGCTCGATTCGCAATAGTTGCATCAAGAGCCTAATTCAATTTTAGCATTGTTTTTAAGAATATATTAGGCACAACATAATTATTTTATGGTCAATAAAAGAAAAATTCACATGAGAACACAATAAATGCAATTTCACAAAATATATGGGCTTGATTTGTTTTAGGTTAAAGTCATATTTTTTGTTCCAAAATAGCATATAGGATGAAAGTCAAACATAAACTCCATAACCAATTCCAAATGAATGGTTATATGATATGTATTTGGGATACAATTCCATGTACATTGAAAAAAAAAATATCAAAATCAAAATTATTAAAAACCTAAAAAAGTAAGACTTTTCTTCTTCCTTGTTGTAGGAGTGAAGCAAGATTTACTGCTATGCTTATGACATTGGCAACCACTACATTGTTATGCTCGCAGATCATAAAGAGTACGAATTAGTCTGCGGGGGACTAACCAGAGAATAAAGGAGTCGCCACCTAGTATAAAATATTGGGAATAATTTAAAGCCGTACTAAACCCCTCGCAAGGTCCGAACTTAAAACCGTTTGGCTTCAAAATGGTCTCTTACTGATGCAAGTATAATATCCATGCTAAAAGGAGGATCCGCATGTCTTATAATACAGTCACACAAGACAGCTTATATTGCATATGATCACTCAAATAACAAAAATTATCATAATCAACAAAAATATATGTTTTACAGTAGTAAAAGATAAAGTAGCATAAATAACTAAAAAAAAAACCCGACTGGACATATCTCGGGTTTGACTGAATATGCATGTTATCATTATATGTTCGGACGAACATGCTTGATGTCTGATCGGATTTACTACGTGAACCAGAAAGCCTAGAACATAGATTTATTTATGGCAACAAATAATATGAATATGTCATGGCATGCTTGAAATCAATATTTGTAAGGTGCAAAATCATGCATATAAATAATAATAAGACAAAGACAAGATACACATAATAATTATATGATAACAATGATGAGAGAATAGTAAAGAAGACACGCTTAACTGTTTCCAAGTGGTATGTGGAGTTATATCCCAATGGATACTGTTTATTTGTTTTTGGTTCTTTGAAGATAATAAACGGTCTATCCTGTTTTCAGTGATTTAGCCTCTCTTTTTTAGTGTATAGGGTTTGGGTTAATAAGGAAGAGATCTGGTCAATTTGGAAGTTGGTTCTAATAAAGAAAGTGGAATTTGGCTAAAAAGGAGAAAGATCGTATCCTTCTATAAAATTGGAAACATGATACATATCCGGCCTGACTTGTAGAATGTCCGGGTAAACATGGCTGTTTATACCCAACCGGACATAGATGACATCCTGCAAGAACTCTGGCTTTGGGGTTCATTTCCCTTCCACTATTAGACCTTATAAATTTTCTGAACCTTTCAAATGTATTCCTAAAATAGACTCATCATCGGGCCGTGTGTAAAAGTACAGTGTCTACAGTTGCCCCTACTTTGGTAGGCTTATGTAGTGTATGACAGTGATAAGTCTATCAAAGTCATGCATGTATTTTTACTTACCTGACTTGTTTGGCATCATCGAACTTGCATTGCTTTGTGTTAGTGTTTGATGGTTAATAGACCCTCGGGTCCTCATTTATGTCAATAGGTGTGAGGATAAAGATGGGCGCTCAGGCCCGATGCCTTGATCTATTTTGAGATGTCACGATCTCTGTATGATAATTGATGAATTCGCTGGTCTTCCGATATCTCGATTGGGTGTGAGATGCCTCTATCTCTTTGCGTGATAATTGTTAAATCCTCAATCCTCTGATGCCTCGATTAGGTGTGAGATGCCTTAATCATTTTATGTGATAATTGTTGGATGCTCGATCTTGAGATGCCTCGATCTCTGTTGTCATAGTTGTTGGGCCTTTGGTCATTTGATGCCTCGATCAATAGTGAGATGCCTCGATCTCTGATTCCTCGATCAATTTTGAGATGTCGCGATGTTTGTGTCTTCATTCTACCTCATTCTCGGAGCTATCTATTGTCTGTTTTATTCCTGATGCTTTGAATGGTTTGAGACGCCTCGATCTATATATCTCCTTATAAGCGGGTTTCGCTCCTTCTATCTCCTTATAAGCGGGCTTCGCTCCATGTATCCTCTTTTAGGTGGACCTCGCCCTACGTTTCCCTTCAAAATGGGCCTTGCCCTCCTATCTCGATTTTCTAGCTTGTTGGGTGTTCCATTGTTTGGAGGCTTCAACACTTGATTGCATATTTTTCCAATATCTTCTGATATGTTGGCCCATTTATTTCAGCCCTGGTCGGTGTTCCAAATCCTAATTTCACTGCGGACGTCGCCCATAGCTAGTACATCTAGGCGGGCCTCGCTTCTAGTTGCTACATTCAAGCGAGCTTAGCCCCCATGTCTTGTTCTCATGATAGTCAAGTGCTCCGTGTCTTGGAGGCTTTAACTGTTGACTTCAACTGAGTGTTCTTGCTTCGTTTCTTGCAGGCTTGCCTTGTCCAAACTTCATGCGAAAGAAATGTTATATGTATGTATGCATGTAAGCATGTATGTATGTAAATGATCTCTAACTGATTGCCCATTCTTCGGCTCGAATGGGTGAATAAATCGTGATGCTTTCCCGGAATCATCAGATTTTATCTTTCTTATGTCTAGGCTATTCTCGGGGTTCCCCCAAATTATTGGTTTTGCTTTTCCAAATTCCTTTCATCATGCAATGATTATTTGCATGTTCTCAAAAATTTCTTTTTCGAAATCCTCTCTCTTACCAAGGCATGAGCATTGTTTAAATTCAAAATTTCATCTTCAATTAAGTTTTCACATTTCGAATGCTTGTCTATATGTGTGTGATTCTTTTATAAAGAATTATGCTCAACCCGGATTGGTTTATGCCAATGTTAATGTAGGAATCGCTTTCCTAGCGCAGCGAAAATGCCTTGGGCACCCGAGATCGGCCTTGAAATTTTTTTCCGCCATTCCCTTTGTTTGGCTGAATTTGACCAGCACTTTTACTGATATTTTTCTTCTGATTTTAATAAAATTTCAGCCCCCGAACAGCGACTTAAATCTGAACTTTTTTGGACCCGATTATGCGCCCAACACGCTCCTAAATAGCCCCAAATTTACGTCTATTCCAACAATGTTTCAGGTCAGATTTATTTTTAATAAAAAATGGCCCCATAACAGTCTTAAATCACAAGTTAATGTTTCCTATTTTTTTTTGATTAAACACGAAACAAACCGAGCCCCGTAACACCAATATATATGCGATAGTGTGCAGAAACACTTCTCACTGCCGTGTGGAAGTTAGTCAAGAAGATGATGAGGATTTTTTGGTTCGACACCGAATGGTCTTCCATGCTATGTCTCGCAACCAACAGGTGAGCCGGACTCACAAACTAATCTCTAAACGCTTTAGAGATCAAATTGTCACACAAGAATTTTTAGTCTTTTGTTTTTGTTCTTTTTCTTTTCTTTCAACTCTTGACAGAAAAGAATGAATAAGGGTGGCTAAGGTTTGGAATAAGTGAATTAGGGTAAAAAGAAAAAACATTTAACCTTTTATACTTAGGATTTTATTTTACAAAATAAAACAAAACCTTTCCCTTCCGTCTTTGATGAATTTCGACCAGCCTTAGTATTTTGTAACATCCAAATCTTTTTACTTAATGTCATCAGCATGACAAAAGGATGTTACAAAATAAAATATGATATTACCTTTTAAAAAAAATGTAATTTTCATTCCAACCAAAAGGTTTCCCAAACTCATTTTTGGAATAATAAAAAAAAACTAAATCTTTTATTAAATTATACAATATAATTTAATAAAATAATTTATAATAAACAATTATCATATAATCATTTATTACAAAAAATATATATTAAAATTAATATATAGTTTCAAGTGTGACAAAATTATTATTAATAATATTAAAATTATATTCAATCTGCTACAGTATATCGAACTAGCACGAGGATCAAATGGACTTACGGTTCTGAGATCTAGTAATCCCGGAATAATAATTAAACTCTTAATTAGATATTCTGAATTTTTAACTTCAGGTTACTCCACTAAAAACTCGAAGCTGCACTCTCGTTGTCGTAGATAGATAATATAAATTGAACTACGTCGGTGTCAATCGATATAATCATTATATATGGATTGGCCCTTCACGAGTATCTCATAATTAGAGCCAGGTCATAATATCCGTTATAACCCTCTAATTATTTTAACCTTAAGTAGCATTGATTCTCTAATGAATGATTTATTCATAACCATTATGAATGTTAATCTTTCTATTCATAATAGAAAGACCTGAGTGCTCTGATCGTTCAAGTACCGAATCAACCCTTATGAAAGATATTCATCTACTTCTCGCAAGAACGAGTGAACTCCATATCTATGTAAAATGTCAATAGCTACACACCAAACCATGTCCTCAAAGTACGTAGCTATTGGTCGGGATTGCTACACCAACGTCACATTTTTAAATTAAAAGACATAGCATGCCATACGGGAGTTCAGAGTACACCCAGGATTCAGATCAATCTATATATTACCATCTAGTATATTGAAATGAATTTATTTATTTAACGAATATTATAAGAAACTCATTTCTATCTGGGTCTAGTCCTATATGATCACATCATATAAGGTGCTTCCCTTCTCATATCATCACATGGACGATCATGGATCAAGGTCGTCATACAATTATAGAATGGACCGTAGCTATAGATAAATCGCAAAATAAGTACCCTCTTTGTTTGCTCTCTATGGATTATTTTAGAATACTAACTTCAGATTTAAATCCTCTTGTGTATGACACTCATACACTAAGTCTGAAGGCACATTAGTGATCAAGGGTAAACAAGATAATTTACAATATACAATATTAAATAAACATTTTGATAAATAAATAATGCACCTTTTTATTTCATATTATATGATTCCGTTTACATTACATGAAGCTCTAGGGCATATATCCCAACAGCTAAGTGTAGACTAGTACAAGCACCTTAATTCATTTATCATCTTTTCCTTGGTCAAGGTATTCTAACATCTAGTTAAGGATCAACATGATTTTTCAAATATTTTTTCACGTAAGGCTTATCCACAGCTTCCTAAAGTTGTCAAATTACATTTTGACGCAAAGACTGGGCATTTGTGATGCGAGCCCCTAGTTACTCAAAAACTTCACCAACTCAAGTTATTTTGTATACTCATTATCTCATTTATTGTTTGACGTAAAATTAGTTGTGGGGCTCATGATACTCCTGGTTACTAAACAATCTAGACAGCGGAGTAGATTCTTTTGTGGGATTCGTCTTTCTCTATTTTCTTTATTTTTTTCTTTTTCTTTTCCTTTCATGTTTTTTCTCTTCACATTTTTTTCATATATTTTTTATTTGCATCATCTTCTTAAGTTACATCTCAGTCTTAACTTTGGAAAAAGGTCAAATGATTATCAAGTTTTTCTACTAGTTCTACAAGTTGTGCCATCATAAATTCTTTCTAAATGTATTTTGCAATTCTAATTTTAGGCTTTAGTGCGGAATATTTCTGGATAGCACTCTGCTAGTGATTCCAAAGTTGAAACTGTCGGGATGGATGTGGACCCCTAGGGTCGGATCGGTGTCCCACGCAGTAGAAATAGGTCTAACCCATAGATATAAAGTATGAGTATATTTTTAAATAATTTATTAGAATACTATATTCTATTATGAGTGCATAGGAAAAAACCGAGGCTGAATCGGAGTCCGTAAACTCAAAATCGAAAGAAAACAAATTTCAGCGTGTGCTTGACACGCGCGCGCTACGGTTTGCTACAATGTACACGCACGTATTGTGGGATACAGTGCATGTGCACACACTGTTCACTGTGCGCTAGATGCGCACATTTTAGTTTTTTTTTATTTATTTCATTTAGTTTTCCATCAGCTCTACTTCCAAAGAGCTGAAGGAAATATGGTGTTTACCCTAATTCATTCCAATTTCCCTAAACACTTCAAACACCCAAAATTTAATTTTTAATATCAAAATCAACATCAACACATGTTATAGAATAAAATCATATTTTTCAAAATATCAAATATTTTTACAAAAATATAAATTTAATTTATATACGCACATGCGTAAATTTTGAATCCAAAACACAAACCAAATTAGAATCCCATAATGAAGTGACTCATAAACCATTCTAGGTCACTCAAAGGTGGTCAAGTGATTCTAGAATGGTAGCCATAGCTCCAAGCTTTCATATAGAGTTCCAAACTGTAATTTTATGTTTACGTCCAACATAAATATTTTGACCAAGTCACAAGTATATTGTGTTTATGCTTCCAAAGCATCCATACACAATTTATTAGCCTAATTTCAACATCAAGCTATGTTATTATGTATCCAATACATAATACATCACTATATGTTTTACTAATGATAACTCACTAATGAAAACATAGTTTTAGAGAAGATCAAACTTACCTAGTAAGCTTGATACCAAGATCCAATCTTCTTCTCCTTGTTGAAATGTTGTAGAGAACTTCCAAAGCTAACAAGCTTGATTCCAAGATCTAATTTTGATTCCAAAATTGGCAAGCATGATTCCAAGATCCAATCTTGATTTCTCCTTGTTGAAATGTTGTAGAGAACTTCCAAAGCTTCTCTAAACACTTCTTTTACTTAGGCTAATATTTCTAAATCTTGCTTGTTTTAGCTTTCACAAGATTAACTTTCTTAAAATCAAGCTTAATTAAAAACTTACTTAAGCTTTCCTTTTATATAAAAAATTATGTAATTTTTAATTAATAAAAGTTCTAATAAATTTTTAGGTAGGCTTAATCCAAATTTTCCAAATATGTATAATTAGGTGTGACTAATCACATTTTTCTACCACTTTGATTTAATCCAATTAAATCAAGAAAAAGTTTAACAAATGGATTAGTTTATTATCTATCCCTTTGATTTAATCCAATTAAATCAAGAGAAATACATCTAATGTTACATATTTGTAATTACTAAAACATCCTCAAATGGTAGAGATATTTATGAAATTACAATAAAGCCCTTGTGTGATTTTGGATTAATCCAATTGGGTCAAAGTAAATAATTAATATTATCCGATAACACTTAATTATGTTAATTGATAATTATAATATCAAATATTATTTATTATTAAACATTATCGCCTACCCAAGTGCTCAACGAGTACACTTCATATTGTGTGACTCTCTAAGTCCAAACACGTTCGTCATATAAGCCTAGCTTATATGTACGTAATTCGACCACCTCCGAATTCGCGAAGAACACGAACAACATTTCCGAACTATACAAGTCGAGGTTATCATATATATTTAACAATCCCTCTGTCGTAGGCTATCCGAGTTGTGCTTAGAATACATAGATTACACCATCAAGTTTCGAAGGCGCACATCTCATGTCGACATATCCACGATTCTTTACATCTAATCAGAACACCATTTCTGATATATGCAATCCACCATAGGTGATTGACTTTAGACAAAATCTTAAGAATCGTGACTTACACATATGGATACCTAAACCTCTTATAATACATGTACGAGCTGACGGTTCCTATCTTGATACGCAATTGATTAATGAGTGTATCATTCCACATCCAACAAACATCTAATGGTCAGACCATGAAAGGTCTCTGATATATATGACATCAAAGTGTGGAAGATCACATACAAAATCAATGGTATCCTATAGTCAAAGGATCACATATACTACTTGACTCGAGGAGATTCCTATTGACGGTGGTGTGTACTTCCAACTATTAGGAATCACTTGTGAGTCATTTAGTATTCACTCCAATGAATACCCACATGTCAATATGAGCTTCCTTTGCTCATGGTACATCGGGTTAAACCGTTGGAACTCCAATTCCAATATACGACATGGCTAGTGTTCTAGGTTATAGGAATTCAGCCATATTCCAAAACCAATAACTGTGAATATTTTACTTTAAGAATAATTTATAGTAGTAATACTATCCCAATATCTAACCACCTAGTGTCCAATATTACTACATGACTATTCTAAGGTCGATGTCATTTTTAGCATATTTATATATCAATATAATATGCATAATGATATAATCATTAACAATGTTGAAATGAAAATGTAGTTATTTTATTAATAAATAATAAAATATAATACACTATACATTATTCGAATTGACACTCCAAATACCAACTCCAACAAACTCCCACTTGCTTAGTGCCAATCCGGATGGTACCAAATAATATATGATATTAGAATCCAAATTAATCTTTAAACATGCAATTAATCTGGATATTTCTTGAATTTTTGGTTTCGCATTAACGGGAAACATAATGGAGTCTTAACTTTTAAGTTGAGTTATAGTTTCATGGGTAAAACTAATTTGTCGAGAAATTGATCTGGATCAAATATCTCAATATGATGTAGATTACAAGTACCCAACTTTAGGAAAATCCACATTGATAAAGCTTAACAGTAAGTTGTGTGAGGGAATACTTTTTCTAGGTCTTCCTTGTCAATACGAATGTAAGTGAGTTCATGATGATATACCTGCAACATGCCAAAGTTGTGTAGGTATGGCTTATGGTAGTTTGCTTGCGCTGGTAGAACTTATACAATGAAAGATAAATTCAAGTGAAAGTGGAAATCCTGAACGTACCAAAACTGTCAGAGCTACATCAATATCTTGAATTTATATTGATAAGTGTATCCTTGAATGCGCCTCATTGTTGTCATGCCAAAGTTGTAAGAATGAAACACTATTCAGAATAAAAATCAGGAGTCACATTGAGTGTGATTGACAATGGATTGTCTACCTGTGAATATATGTAGCGAGAACATACCAAAACTATGAGTCGAAATATACTCATGGGGTCCATTTCCCATTATGGAATTCAATTTAATTATTGAATTCCCGTTTTTCATTAGGGATTACAATATTATGTAAAGTAATGGGAGACACTACTAGGTTAAAAATCCATGACTAAGACAATGACTACTATTATGGAAAAAATATTGATAACCTCTCCCTTATTCTATCTTATAGATATAATTAAACTTCTAATTCACTGTATATATATTTTATATATATTTTCTGACTCTATTTCTGGTTGTAGGTTTCTAGAATAGGTTCTAGATTAGAGAAGACCAGGATATGAAATAGATTAGTCAAAACCATCGAGAATTATTGTTCTAATTCATTTGGAGAATTAAGATTGTTAGTGACTTAGTTACAAGTCACAATAGATAATATAGATAAATATTCGATTTTAGGATATAATCATGTAGAGAGAATAATTTCCTATGCAGTAAAGATTGATATGAATTAGTTCATGTCTCGAGTGTTAGTTTCCTACACATGGCACAAGATCACTAAGATGATTTGTGTGTGAATAAATCAAAGACAAGTTGCGGAAATTACTTACTTTGATCGGTTGAGATTCAAAACTTTTCCATGGATGTGAGGAAGCTCCAAGATTTCTTTTGCATTCCAAACTCAAGGGTGAGTTTCCATATCACCTTAAATTGACTCCCAAAGTGCTAGCAATGGTGAATTTTTGAAACAAAAATTCAAGGAAGAAGATAGAGAGTTTCGGCCATTTGGAGAAGGATGAGAGAGAAAGATTTTTCAACTTGATACAAAAGTTGTTAAAATGTTTTTCCAAAAAACCAATTAAGTGTGTTGAGAAAAAATGCATTAAATGCATTCACCCACTTCCATCACCAAAAAAGGTGACTAGACTTCCATCACAAAAAGTGACTAGTGATAGAAGTGAAATGGGTCCCACTTTAAATTCAAAATTCAAGTGGGTTACTCAACACACTTCGGGCTCGGGTTCGTTTAATCCAATTAAACGAATTTTCCATTGTGACGTAATTAAATCCAATTTAATTAAATAATAATGCCTAACAAAATTATTACGAAAGTCGCTTGCGAATTAATTCCAAATTAATTCGTTCGCTTGAATTAAAATCTAATTTTAATTCCGTATTGAAATCCAATTTCAATTAATATATCCGATATATTATTTAGCCCAATTAAATAAATTAAATAGTAAAATCCAATTTAACTATTAAATTTACTTTGCTAATTAATTCCAAAATAATCATGTTCTCTCTTCTCGACGAATTTAATCCCAGATAAATTTTCGACGCAATTAATCCCATATTAATTTTATCTCTTTTAATTAATCCCAGATTAATTCTTACCGTAATTAATCCCAGATTAATTTTCTCTCTCATAATTAATCCCAGATTAATTCTCTTTTCGAGTCAAATCTCATTTGTGAATCTTTGGGAAGCGACCCAAGAGATCCCTGGATATGTTGGCAATAAATACGGTCATCGGACTATCCGAACATGTGCATACCCAGTACCACATTCTTACCGATTTACAAGACATGGTTGGCTTCTAGCAAAACATCGTGCCTACCCAATTCTCCAGAAATATTCAACGAAGAATATACAATCTTTATCAGGCGTAGTATACAGTTTATTACGTATTGCGTATTACAATCCAATATCGGATGTCACATGCTAGGCCTGGGGCTGGAATTGTGTCTGCCCCGTACGAAACATATATCAGATCACTAGCAACTAGTCTATGTAATCGGATAATCATGACCTAGTCATACTATCATGATAGCTGCAGCATTTAAGAGTACCAGTTCTGTATCCCTGCGTGATTATCATCTCCATATGACTGAAGTGATACTTCCATCATGACACCACACCCAATACACTACGATTCTGAGTAAACCCAGAAGAGGCATACATAAAACCTATTAAAGCCCCGGACAACCAAAACCAAAGTGTACTGATTGTCGCAAGTATTAACGATGCAAGTCTTCGGTTAAGACCAAATACACCAACCCTGATTTGGATTCCCATAGACACATAGTCATACTACCAATGGGATTCCGAGGGGTCTATCCAGAGCGAAGCTGTTCCCGATCCAACGGCTAACAGAACCTCGTATCACACTTGCATAAGTATCTTATACTTTAATGTATGAGAACTATGTCGTTAAGCTTCCAGTCTCGATAATACTACGACTATGGATATTTAATGATTAAACCTTTCGTGGATTAATACTGTCTCATATCTTATTAATCTGGTATTAATCATATGGACTTTTATCATTTATATATCCAAGTAATCCAATTACAAATGATAAAAGAGCAATTTCCTTTGTCACATAGTTAATTTGTACAAAGAACACCATGTCTTTTACAAGTACAAAGAACACCATGTCTTTTACAAATAGTGATGTTATGGGTAATAATTGTCCAACAATCTCCCACTTGGCCTATAGCCAATCACTCAAGTGTCTAACACTTGAACTATGTATGGGTCGCTCATGCTTATGCTGAGATATCGCTTTCGTCAGCGGATCTGCAAGGTTATCATCTGAAATGATCTTTTCGATCTTGACATCGCCATGATGTATGATCTGATGAATCAGATGAAACCATCGAAGTACATACATGGATCATTGATGAGACCGTAATTATTTAGCCTGTGTTGTAGCCCAGCTCAACTGCTAACAGAACTACTCCTAATCCAATTAGGAATTTTATAGATCCAAAATGCTTCTTTTGCTGCCTCAGCCGCAACAATATATTCCGCTTTTATTGTTGAATCGGCAACAATATCTTGCTTGGAAGATTTCCAGCTCAGTATTCCGTTGTTCAAACAAATAGGTACCCTTATTGCATCTTACAGTTGTCTTTATCGGTTTGGAAACATACATCGGTGAACCCAGTCACCTCAAGTTATCCATCTCCATATAATAAAAGGCATCCTTAGATCTTCTAAGATACTCAATGATGTTCTTTATGTCAATCTAGTGATCTGTTCAAACAAATAGGTACCCTGGATCGGCCTGATTGTGACTCCACATGCTCAAAGCATATGAGACACCAGGTCGCATACATGTCTTTCCATGTACGAGTTCTGGAGAGTGCCAACAACTTTTAGATCTATCCAAGTAGATCTTTATTCCTAGAATAAAGGTTGCATCTCCCAAGTTTTCATGGAGAATTTTAATGAAAGCCAAGTGTAGAACACAGAAATGGATGATGTTGTCCCGGGTTCGCGGCCCGGTCGGGAGTACGAAGTAGCCCGCGGGGGACTAAACCTGAGAAATAAAATGGAGTCGCCACCCAGTGTGAACTGGGAAATGATTTAAGGCCGCACTCACCCCCCGCAAGGGAAGACCTCAAACCGTTGGATTCAAAATGGTCCCTTACTTATGCCAATTGTAATGAAAAGATTTATGCAATAATATAACCAAGTCTTATGTAACACATGCAAGATAACTTAATCTACACACAAGTTTGCACACCATAATCGCAAATAAAAATGAAGGTAAAATGCATAATTCATAAACGTATTAAATGATGAAGTGCAATAATGTAACTAATAACAACTATAAAGGCATTAATAATAAAAACGAGCACACAATCTCATGAGCATATCAAATAAATAAATGCAGAAATATAAATAATTAATAACGGTAAAAACATCAATAATGAAATGATATGATTAATTATGTAATGCAAAAGAAATGACCAAAGAAGCAAACATGGAAATGTGATGAAAAGAAATATGTTCACTGTATGTGCATTCGTGTAGCATTTGAAAACATGTTCGAACGGTAAACAGGATACATGCGTTTGTGTAGCGTTGGGAAATGCGTTCGAACAGAAGTGAGATAGAATGTGCACGTTCGTGTAGCGTCCGAAAACGCGTTCGAACATGACAAGACTTGATGCATGGTAAAACAGAATGCATGCGCATTCATGTAGCGTTTGTAAACGTGTTCGAACGGACTGAGGCAGAATGCATATGTTCGTGTAGCGTTCGGAAACACGTTCGAACGAGATTACCAAAATGGTATCTGAAATGACACAAACACATGCGTGAATAAACAAATACATAAGATAGGACCTCGTATGCCCGATTGAACATATTTCTCATTCAATCGAGTGTACTTCGTCCGGCGCGGCAAACTATCGTGGTAAAGGTAGCCTTTAGGCTTTTATCCCTCAAATGGAGGACCTTTAATCTGACATGATTAGCCCATGCGAACTAGGTTACAAATAAATAATATGGGACCTCGTATGCCCGATTGAACATATCTCACGTTCAATCAAACGTACTTCGTCCGGCGTGGAAAAACGTCATGGTAAAGGTAGCCTTTAGGCATTTCCCTCGAATAGAAGACCTTTAATCCATCATAGTTAGCCCATGCGCACTAGATGCATAAATAAATAACATGCGGAAAGTAAATAACGAAATAATAAAAGAGATGCGACCAAGGCCAACATCTATATGAGACCTCGTATGCCCGATTGAACGTATTTCACATTCAATCAAGTATACTTCATCCGGCGCGGCAAAACATCGTGGTAAAGGTAGCCTTTTGGCTTTTTCCCTCAAATGGAGGACCTTTAATCCGATGTGATTAGCCCATGCGCACTAGATTAACAATGCATAAATAAAGAAACAATACATAGAAAATAAATAGCGGAACAATAAACATAGATTTAAATCACAAAATGAAACACGTACTTGAAAGTTTCTCAAGCGATACATGGAGTTGTTTCCCAAGTACAGACCGCACTACCGTTCATTC
The DNA here is from genome assembly GCA_019454045.1 of Zanthoxylum bungeanum. Classification (NCBI taxonomy): domain Eukaryota; kingdom Viridiplantae; phylum Streptophyta; class Magnoliopsida; order Sapindales; family Rutaceae; genus Zanthoxylum; species Zanthoxylum bungeanum. The sequence goes on from SKCR01030238.1 coordinate 156,379, forward strand.
GGATTCGGCTACGGAATTTACATCTGGGTTTCCATCCGATATACCGCAAGAGATATCACGCAATCATTAACCCAATAACAATAATAGACATGAACCATCAAGACGCATGCAAGGAAATAATAATAGACAACCGAAAAGATGAATGGAAAATAGCAAAGGGTGCCCTCAGGTCTTACCTTTTAAGTTACTTCTCGGAAGTGCGTTACACCGTCACCGGAAGGGTTAACACTTCGTTGTTTTCTCCATTTTCTGTCGTTGTTTTTCTGCCATTTTCTTCGCTGTTTTGGACTACTTTTTTACACTATTTTCTGGACTGGTTCCTCACTATTTTTTTCATGGTTTTTTGGAGTGTTGGCTCACTGTTTTGGACTCGGTTTGGGGCTATTTTTGGTTGAGTTTCACGACTTGCTTGGGGTTTGTTCTCGGCAGTTTGGGTTTTGTTGTTATGCATTAAAGGTGGGGTCGTGAAGCTGTGAGTGTGAGGGTTTGCTTCATGGTCAGTGGGCAGTTAATGGTAGTGTGTGCGTGATGATTGCGTGGCTGTGGGTGTTATTTGTGAAGGACGTGGTCTTTGATTTGGCTTGTGTGTGGATTGAGGGGCGTTAATAGACTGCTAGGGTTTATTGGCTTTTATTTTCATTTCAGGGTGCTGGCTGAGAAAAGTCACGGTAGTGTGAGATGTGTGGCTGGCGGTTGAGTCAGTTAGTGTGAGTGAGATACGCTAGGACGTGTCAATGCATGTAGTGTTTTAGGTTTTGTGAATTGGTCTGTGTGTGCTACATGGCTTTGGCGTGAGGTGTGATCTTGTCATGGTCTGCGTGAATGAGGATGGTGTGTGTGTGCGTTATTTTTTATTGAGGCTGATTGGTTTGTTTCTGTTTTATATTCTGAGTGTGTCGGTGAATAAGAGAGAGAAAGAAGAGGGAGTTGGTGTTGGACAATTATGACCCATAGCGTCACTATTTGTACAGATCATGGTGTTGTTGTACAAATTAACTATGTGACAAAAGAGATTTCACTCTTATCATTTGTGATTAGATCACCTAGATGTATAAATGATGAGAGGTCCTTATGATTAGTTCCTGGATTGAGAATGATATGAGACAATATCAGTTCACGAAGGATAAATCATTAAATATCCCTAGTCAGAGTATTATCGAGATTGGACATCGATAAATACGTAAAAGACTAGTATTACACTTGTGCGCGTTGTGAGGGCACAACGATATAGTTCTCATATATTTGGTTATAGGATACTCATACAAGTGTAATAGGAGGTTGTGTTTTACCGATGGTATGGGAAACAGCTTCGCTCTAGATAGACCCTTCAGAATTCCATTGGTAGTATGACTATGTGTCTATGGAAGTCCGAAATCAGGGTAGGTGTATTTGGTCTTAACCTGAGACTTGCACCGCTAATACTTGCGACAATCAATATACTTTGGTTGCGGTCGTCCAGGGCTTTAACAGGTTCTGTGTATGCCTATGCTGGGTATATTGAGAATCGTAGTGTGTTGGGTGTGATGTCAATTCAGAAGTATCACTCCAGTCATAGTGGAGATGATGGTCACGTAGGATACGGTACTAAGACTCTTAAGTACTGCAGTCATCGGGATAAAATGACAAGATCAGGTTTATCCGATTATAGAGACTAGTTACCAGACATCCGACATGTGCTTCGTACGGGGCATACACAATTCCAGCCCCAGGCCTAACACATGATCATCCGATACTGGATCGACATAAACAATACTACGTATACTATGCCTGATATAGATCCTTTATTCCTGTAAGGATATTTATGGAGAATTGGGTAGGCATGGCGCTTTGCTAGAAGCCAACCTTGTCTTGTAAATCGATAAAACATAGTACGAGGTACTTACGTGTTCGGATAGTCCGACGACCGAATTTACTGCCAAAATATCTGGGGATCTCATGGGTCGCTTCCCGAAGATTCACCGATGACGTGTGACTCGCACTTTTAATTAATCTGGGATTAATTAGATGAGAGAGAAAATTAATCTGGGATTAATTACAGAGATATTTTATTTGGGATAAAATATCAATTAAAGAGAGATAACGATTAATTTGGAATTAATCGATAAATTAATATATTTCATATATTAAACAAAATTTGATTTTGACGCGGAATTAAAATTAGATTTTAATTCGGGCGAACGAGTTAATTTAGAATTAATTCGTTAGCGACGTGAATAGTGATTTCACTAGGCGTAATCATTTAATTATGACGCAACAGAAAATTCGTTAATTTGGAATTATGAAACCCGAGCCCGGGATTATTTGCAAGCGCATTCGCATTTCGAATTCGAGTACGGCCCGCAAGTCAAATCAAGCATCAAATCGCTAGTCGCATCAAGTGTCAAATCATTAGTCACTTTGAGTGATGTGACAACATATCACTTGATTTGATAGATTGATGGATTGATGGATTGATGGGAGTTGATGGAAAGCATTTAATTGCTTGACTTTTTGTAAATCAAAAGTGGTATATGGTAAATAGATTTTAGAAATCAATTATCTATTACACTTTTTCCATCTCTCTCTCACAACTTTTCTCTCCAAATTTCTTTCTTCTCTCACGCCCTTGGGGCTCATTTTTCCTTCTGTTTTGGCAGTGAACTGCCGAGTGACAAGGAGAAAAGGGAAGCAAAAGTCACGATTTTGTGGCAAAATCGAGAGTGCTAGCACACTACGAAGTCATGCGAAGGTGATAGGAAGTCCACCCATGAACCGGAAATCGTTTGACGAAGCTTGGAGCTTGATTCTTGAAGCTTGAAGCCGAAAATAGTGGACTGCACACAGCCACTGCCGTGAGCTTCACAGTGAGCAGAATTCATTTTGTTCGTTGCCGCGTCGCTCAACCGATCGATGTGAGTATTCCGCAACTTCGTTGATTTGTATTCGCACTTGTTTCATGCTTGTTTATGATCTTGGGACCTTAGCAAACACCAACAATGGTATCTTGAGCAAGGTTGAGCATGAAATTGATTTAGGGCTTAAAATTTGGGTAAAATTGATTTTGAGCATGTATAATGAAATTGGATGAATTAGTATGCTTAAATGTGTTTTAATTGATAATTGATTGGATCAATTTGATGAAATGTTGTTTGGAACAAATTTCCCCAAATTTTTATGTTGGCCGAGAATGGTGCCCTATTTTATTGTCTTGGAATTTTGATTTTTTGACCATTGGATGTGTTGGAAATCAAATGGGAATGATGATTTAATGTTTAATTGGATTTGATTGGATTAAAACCAAATTGGACATAAAATCCTCCTAAAGCCGAGAGATATAAAGCATGGTTTGGGTTTGATTTTTGATGAAATGTGTTGGACATGTTTTGTTGTAATTGAGCACGATTAATTGTATAAATTAATGTTTTGGAAATATTGATTTGGATGATTAATTTTGTTATACATTTTAGTGTAATTAAATTGGGAAATTGGATTTTTGGAATTTAATTATTTGGGCCTTAAATTGGATTTGGGCTTGTTGTGTTGTAAATGGGCTTATTGGGCTTGGTTGTACTAAGTTGGGTTTAGGCAAAATTGGTTGGATCCAATTGGGCCCAAAATCGTTTTCATAAAGCCCAAATACGACTAATAGACCTTTAAAGTTTCATTGGGCCTAAATTGATTTCTGGGCTTATGGGGTAATTCCCGGATTGGATTTTGGTTATTCGGTTTGACCCGAGTTGACCAAAAGTCCACGCCTTAAGAAATTAATTAAAAGCCCATTGGACTTTAAATAAATTGACGTTGGACGTTAATCGGGCTTTGAGACCCGTAACGATTAAATTTGAAATTTAAGTCGTAAAAGGTTTATTATTAAACTGTAGTATTTAATTTGGAATTAAATAGCGAATTAGTATTAAATACAAATTGAATTGGATTTAATTATGTAGTTTAATTTTATTCAAGAATTCGTACTTTGAGTACTTATTCGCAAAATGAGTTTGACTCTAGCAAAATCAAATCGTTGTTTGAACATTGGATGGTCACTAATTATCAGATTAATTAATTTGATTAGATTGATTATAACATGCTTGTGTGAATACATGGTTGCGATGCATGAATAATGTATATCGGATGGATATTAGATGGTGTGACAATTTTAGAAATTGTTGTAATAAATTTGATTTATTAATTGGACCTGCGTGTCCAGCCTTATTACCTCTTTATTCTTTGTATTCTCTTCTCACCTATTCCCCTCAATGTAAATGATGTTTCTTTAGAAGTGTAGTGTAACAGGTAGAAGAAATATTTGTGCTAGCGGGAGAGAGAAATGGAGAGATTTGATCTAGGATCAATGTGTAAAGTATCCATCCGCATATCATTATTATTTAATTATACGCATTTTATTATGTGTTTAGAATGCATGTTTAAGGGTGTATGATGATGAGACCTTAACAAAGATAATAAATTGGTTGCCAATTTGCACACGAAAAACCCTCGCTAAATATTAAGCGTTTTTCCTTCCATTGAGTGATTCTCACTCAAGATCCGAGACTGGCATTGGCTTGTTGGCCAAAGTCAAGGCCTTTTTCCGTCGAGGATGTGTTTGAATCACGAGAGCTTTGTTCCATATTGGTGTCTTGTCCAAGTTGTGGTTTGTTGGCCAAAGTCAAGACCACTTCTTGTCCATCGACATTGATTACGAAGCTTTCCATGGTCAATGGGTCGCGCTTAACTGGGATCACTAAGTTTGTTATGCCAAAGCCAAGGCTTAGTTGATTCAGAGGAAAAAGGTTAGGTAATACATTAGATGTATTGGCATATATAAGATATATGTTTCGGACTTGGAAGTCCCCCTACTGGATCTAGGAATTGGATTGGATCCAATTGATCTTAGAGATCTACCTAGTTAATTATCATACAATTGTTGGCCAAAGTCAAGATTGTGTGATATTTAACGGGATCCTAGCCCGCTAGGAAACACGGTTTCCCGAGTACTCGATAGAGGGTTAGAGGCTCGCCGAAAAATAGTGGGAGGCAAGAATTGAATTTGCAATATTCGTTTAATTACTTGCCATACGCGCTCAAATCAAATATCATTCGTCAAGTAAATTAAATGTTAGTTGGACTAATATTTAAATGTTGTTTTAATAAACAGTTGGACTATATTCAAACAATTCATTTATAGTTGGTTATATAATTGGATTATAGTAATCAATATATTTGATTTAATTAATTATAGTTGATTAAATAGTTGGACTATAGTAATCATTATAATAAATAGTACCGAAATCGTTGATTAAATAGTTGGACTATTAGAATCAAGATAAAATTGAAAGATTGACATTTAAAAACATCCTAGGGAAAATGTATTTAAATGGTTTAATTTTCAAATTGGGAATAAGTTCAGGATGGTCTTGGAAAATAATAAGTTATTTTATTTCATAAAATAACATATTAAGCCTAAAGCCGGAGTTAAGCAAATAGTAGAGCATGATCTTTGGAAGATCATGTAATGATATCTTAAGTGCTTAATCCATTAAGCTTGTCATAGTAGACTCCTTAATTTCTTTGTCAAACAAAGGATTAGATCCTTAAAGTATGATACTGAAATTGAAGGATCTTCAAAGATCTATTCTTAGATCTTAGAAGTACTAAATTGCAATAAATAACTCTTAGAGAGTTAATGACTATTCTCAATGAGACAAAGTCAAAGTTTGCAATAGGCAAGTAGCGCAAGGCACACCTTACTTCGATATTCTAGAAGGCCAAGGCTTGGCCAAAGTCTTCTGGAATGTGGAAAATGGGCAAAGGCAAAATCATTATAGTCTTCTGGGAAGATAAAGGACGTATCCCAAAATGTCTGCCTAAATTGTGGAAATGGGATCGCGGAAGCGTGACTGCCGTTTGGACAAAGCAGATATGAAGGAATTGAAGACGGTTTTGGCTCCGACTTCAAATATGTTTGTCATAAATATGTTCACTACTAGTATTAAAATTAGATTTTAAATACTTAGTGTGGTAAATAAATATGTACTGATGTTTAGAATCTGCTATGAGCAGGATACTGACTTCATATTGAGATTAATCTGCGAATTGGAATTGGGACGACTTTCACTGTTTAACCGTAGATACCTAATTTTAGGAACTACCCTCGGGTGTGTACCTAAATTTAGAAACTGTTATAATATAACTAGTTTGACTAGAAACATTATCTCTATATCAGTGCTTAACCCACTGCGGGTGAACCTTTATATTTTAGAACACTAAAGTGTTTTATTATATAAAGATGATATTGAGATAAATACATTAGATGTGAATAACAGAATTTATATTTTGAATATAAATAAATCTCAAATATATAACATGACAAACAAATAGCTCGAATTGATTTGATTAGAAGAAACATATTGTGGCATTGTTGTCTGGGACACAATTAAACAAGACTCGTATATCCACACTTTTGAAGAGTGGGTACTCGGACTAATTTGATTCTATTCAAATAAAGTCTACGAATCTAGTTTATTGGGCAATGTGCCTATAACACATTTACTTGGTAAAAGTGCAAATGCCACCAATCTATTAGCCCTAGTTCATAATGAAGCAAGTGGGCCCATGTCTAGCTAGGCTAGAGATGGATATGAATATTTCGTGACCTTTACGGATGTGGCATCTCGTTATAGTTATGTGTTTGTTTAAAACACAAATCAGAAACTTTTAAGTTTCGACACGAAAATAAACTAACAGATCGGCTATAGTATTATACCGTCACGGTAAGACCGTAATGGAAAATACTTCAGCAATAAGTTTCTAATATACTTGAAAGAGTATAGTATTCTTTCAAATGAGGACTCCTCCCGGAACACGTCAGTTTGACGGTGTGTCCGAACTGAGTAACCGAATTTTGTTGGACATGAAAAGGTTAATCATGAGTCATTCTGAGCTACCATTTCCTTCAACGGATAAGCATAAACAGTGCAGAAATTATTTAGAATAAGGTTCCATAAAATCTGTTTGACAGATTTCATATTAGATATGAACGGGAAAGAAACGGGTTTCTCATTCCTATAAATTTGGGTATGCTAGGCATATGTTTGGATGATACCAAACTAAAACCCGAATTGGATAAGTGCCAATTGTAGGTAATCCTAGGGATACCAAAGTATAGTACTTATACATCTCACAAGAGAACAATTTAATTGTTGCTCACCATGCGGTTTTCCTAAGAGGAATACCGATATGCAGTGGTAAGTGGGAGGATAGTAAAACTCGATGAAAATCAGAGTAATACTGTTCATGACACCGAATCTTAATAGAACATAAATAGTTCATCAAGGATGAAAATATTCCAACAATCTTCGAATACACAAGAACCGCGTAGGTCGGAGAGAGAGTCAGAAAACAACCTGGGGTATGGGTTTCTGATCTCAACTCATAAAGATGTCTATCTTATTGAGGTATACCAACTGACTACGTATGAGGAAGTAATACAAGGTATCGACTCCCTATTATGGCAAAGTGCCATGAATCTGAAATGGATTCCATGTATATCAACCAAGTTTGGACACTATTTGATGTACCGCAAGGCATTGTGCCTATTGGTACTTATAAGTCTTCAATGAAGACGTACATGGATGGCAACATACCAACGTATAAAGCTAGGCTTTTAGCGGAAAGGTATCGTTATCAACATTGTGTTTATTACGATTCAACCTTTTACCTGTTGCCACGGTAAATCCATTTGGATAATGCTTGTTAATGCTGCATGTTTCATTTATGAAATATGACAGCTGAACGGGAATATCGCTTTCCTTAAACGGAAACCTTTCGGAGGATGTTTACAACATTCTGTCGGTTTTTTCATACCAAAACTAGCAAACAAGGTTTGCGGGTTATTCGATCAATGTTTGGATTGAAGTAAGCATAGGTTCTTGGAATTATCGTTTTGATGTAATCATAATAGTTTATGATTTAATTCAAAACGAAAATGATTCTTGTGTATATAAGAGGGTTAGTGGGAGCGCACTGACAGTGGTTGTCCTATACAATAATAATAATATATATGTCATTTCTTGGAAATGATATTCCCATAATAACTATCGGTGAAAGCTTGGCTTTCATAAAACTCTCCGAGAACTCGTACATTGAAAAATGTACGTGACCTGGTGTCTCATACGCTTTGAGCATATGGATTCATAAACAGGCCAATCCGAGTGATAGTCACTGGATTGAAGTTAAGAACATACTTAGTATCTTAGAGAACTAAGGATGCTGTCTGAATATGTGGAGATGGAGAACTTGAAGTGACTGGGATCACTACTGTAAGTTTCCTAACCGATAATACGACTATAAGTCGCAAACGGTACTATACAGTTTGAATAACGGTACAGTGAGCTGGAAATCTTCCAAGCAAGATGTTGTTACCGAATAAATAACAAATGCGGGTTATTGCTGCAGCTGAGGCAGCAATAGAAGCCATTTGGGTCGATAACAAATCTAATTAGATTAGATATAGTTCTGTTAGCAGCTGAGCTAGGCGTCAACACAAGCTAAAGAATTAATGGTCTCATCAACGATCCAGATACATACTTCGACAATTCATCTGATTCGTTCGAATCATACATCGTGGCGATGTGATGATCGTATAAATCGCATCAGAAGATAATCATGCAAATCCGCTGACGAAAGCCTTTTCTCAGCAGTTTGAGCCAACCGTACATAGTTCGGGTTTTAGACACTCGAGTGACTGGCTATAGGCCAAGTGGGAGATTGTTGGACAATTATGACCCATACCGTCACTATTTGTATAGATCATGGTGTTGTTGTACAAATTAACTATGTGACAAAAGAGATTCCACTCTTATCATTTGTGATTAGATCACCTAGATGTATAAATGATGAGAGGTCCTTATGATCAGTTCCTGGATTAAGAATGATATAAGACAGTATCAGTCCACGAAGGATAAATCATTAAATATCCCTAGTCAGAGTATTATTGAGATTGGAAATCGATAAATACGTAAAAGACTAGTATTACACTTGTGCGCGTTGTGAGGGCACAACGACATAGTTCTCATATATTTGGGTATATGATACTCATGCAAGTGTAATAGGAGGTTGTGTTTTACCGATGGTACGGGAAACTGCTTCGCTCTGGATAGACCCCTCGGAATTCCATTGGTAGTATGACTGTGTGTCTATGGAAGTCCGAAATCAGGGTAGGTGTATTTGGTCTTAACCTGAGACTTGCACCGCTAATACTTGCGACAATCAATATACTTTGGTTGCGGTCATCCAGGGCTTTAACAGGTTCTGTGTACGCCTATGCTGGGTATATTGAGAATCGTAGTGTGTTGGGTGTGATGTCAAGACGGAAGTATCACTCCAGTCATAGTGGAGATGATGGTCACATAGGATACGGTACTAGTACTCTTAAATACTGCAGTCATCGGGATAAAATGACAAGGTCAGATTTATCCGATTATAGAGACTAGTTACCAGACATCCGACATGTGCTTCGTACGGGGCACACACAATTCCAGCCCCAGGCCTAGCACATGATCATCCGATACTGGATCGACATAAACAATACTACGTATACTATGCCTGATATAGATCCTTTATTCCTGTAAGGATATTTATGGAGAATTGGGTAGGCATGGCACTTTGCTAGAAGCCAACCTTGTCTTGTAAATCGTATAAAACATAGTACGAGGTATTTACGTATTCGGATAGTCCGACGACCGAATTTACTGCCAACATATCCGGGATCTCATGGGTCGCTTCCCGAAGATTCACCGATGACGTATGATCGCACTTTAATTAATCTGGGATTAATAAGAAGAGAGAAGAAAATTAATATAGGATTAATAGCGGAGAATTTTATCTGGGAAAAATATCATTTAAGAGAGATAACGATTAATTTGGAATAATCGATAAATTAATATATTCGATATATTAAACGAAATTGGATTTCGAGCGGAATTAAATTAGATTTTAATTCGGGCGAACGAGTTAAGTTAAAATTAATTCGTTAGCGATGTGAATAGTGATTTCGCTAGGCGTAATCATTTAATTACGTCGCAACAGAAAATTCGTTAATTTGGAATTAGCGAACCCGAGCCCGGGATTATTTACGAGCGCATTCGCATTTCGAATTTGAGTGCGGCACGCAAGTCAAATCAAGTGTCAAATCGCTAGTCGCATCAAGCGTCAAATCATTAGTCACTTTGAGTGATGTGACAACATGTCACTTGATTTGATAGATTGATGGATTGATGGATTGATAGGAGTTGATGGAAAGCATTTAATTGCTTGACTTTTTGTAAATCAAAAGTGGTATATGGTAAATGGATTTTAGAAATCAATTATCTATTACACTTTTTCCATCTCTCTCTCACAACTCTTCTCTCCAAATTTCTTTCTTCTCTCACGCCCTTGGGGCTCATTTTTCCTTCTGTTTTGGCAGTGAACTGCCGAGTGACAAGGAGAAAAAAGGAAGCAAAAGTCACGATTTTGTGGCAAAATCGGGAGTGCTAGCACACTACGAAGTCATGCGAAGGTGATAGAGAATTCCACCCATGAGCCGGGAATCGTTTGACGAAGCTTGGAGCTTGATTCTTGAAGCTTGAAGCCAAAAACAGTGGACTACACACAGCCACTGCCGTGAGCTTCACAGTTAGCAGAATTCGTTTTGTTCATTGCCGCGTCGTTCAACCGATCGATGTGAGTATTTCGCAACTTCGTTGATTTGTATTCGCACTTGTTTCATGCTTGTTTATGATCTTGGGACCTTAGTAAACACCAACAATTGGCTTGGGTTTTGATTATTTCCTTTACGATTTTTAGAGAGAGAGAGAGTTGATAAGAGAGGGGAGAAAGACGTGAAAGAGAGAATGGAATAACAGTCGAGGGAGGTGAGATAGGCCGATAGGTTTTTGTCAAAGGGAAGAGTGTCCAAGAGAAGAGAGAGGCCGACCAGTTATTAGGGTTTTGTAGTGTTTTTTTTTATAGTGGCAAGCTAGGGTTAGGGTTGTGCATGGATTTAAAAACAAGGAAATAAATCATGTAATAAAGGGGTGTGTTTAATTAAGTTATTAAAGGAATGGATATTATGTAATTTTGGTGGGGGAATATTTTTAATTTGGGAGGTGATTTATTTAACTTAGGAAGTGGATTTATTTAATTTAGGAATTGGATTTAATTTGATTTAGGAATGAGATTTAATTTGATTTGTGACATGTGTTTTAAGAGTTTTAATTATTTGGATTGGGCTTGGGCCAAGTGGGCTTTGGATGGGTGCGAGGGTTTTGGGCCGAGGATAAAATTTTAAAACAGAGGTTAATCAAGCGATCCCGAGGCTAATTAGCGAGTTAAATTTGTTGATGTATTTATTTTTAAATTTTTCCCTTCCGATGTCCGTTTCCCGCGACTTCCGTAACTTATCGGGTAGTGCATCCATACGAGGCTCATCATTGGGCTTTATGAAAAAATACAGTGTCTACAGTCTCTCCCACTTTGATGGGACTTGTGCAGTGTGTGACAGTGACAATCCTATCAAAGTCATGCATGTATTTTTTTACTTACTTAGGTTGTCGGCTGTCGTACTTACCTGCTGCTTTGCGAGATGCTTCGAACTGAGTTGATGTAAGATGATGGTTCATTTCCGAACCGTTACTGATGTTAGATGATGGTTCATTTCCGAACCATTACTGAGTTGAGATTGTGGTCCATTTCTGAACCGTTTCTGATGAGAGATGGTCCATTTCCGAATCGTTACTTGATAGGTGGTTCATTTCCAAACCGTTACTGATGTGGGGTTATGGTCCATTTTCGAACTGTTACTTGATAGGTGGTTCATTTCCGAACCGTTACTGATGTGATGGTGGTCCATTTCAGAACCGTTACTTATTGAGAGATGATTCATTTCCGAACCGTTACTGATGAGAGATGGTTCATTTCCAAACCGTTACTTGTTGAGAGATGGTTCATTTCTGAACCGTTACTTATTGAGATTGTTTATTTTTGAACTGCTTCTGATTCGCACGTCTTTGCCGCTTTTTCCTTTTTTCTTCGAAACCTGCGAACACAAAAACAAAAATTGCATGTATATGATATGTATGCATGTATGTATGGATGCATTCCCTATTCCGATGGGTTAGGCATTCCTTGTGCTTCTTTGGCGCCCTTCGCCTATAAAAGTCTTTGGTCGTCCCCTATGGGCCTGCTTATAGTTTCCTCCTGACAATTCTACTCTGGTGATTACTTAATTTTCTTTGGTCCCATGGCTCAAGATCCCGTTATGTCCCTTATTCGCGAGGTGGTAGACTGGTCACCCCCAGACCTGGTTTAGGTTTCGGCTCTAATCTGTTTGCACTAGGTCAAGGTAGACTACGTGGTGTGGCATTCCGTATCAACATACCCCATTACAGGCTACGAAATAGTCCCAATAGTTATACATATCATTGTCCTCAAAGAAAGCTCAGTAATGAGACCAGAGAACCTTCAAAACACTCGATGCAACTCATATCCAAGTCTTTGAATAAATGATCTAAGCCAGACTCAAAGTGTGTGTGGAAAGGTTCATTTACAGCTTGATTCCTAGGTAAGCCGACTCAATGATTTCGTTTAGAAATCATTGGGTTCGATGGGTCAAACCAACCTAGATGTCTCAATTATACTCTGCAATTGTTTTTCCGTGCTCAATATGGTATGATTTTCTTTTTCTTTTCTTTTGTCTTTTTTTTTCAATACACCTACCCTTTAAGGTAGCATTTCTTCTCATGGTGGTCCTAATACTCACCCATGGGTAGCTTCATGCTTATCGGTTATAGGTGGTTCATATATTTTTTTTCGAGACTTTTCTTTTTATTTTCAACCATACTACACATCATAGAATAAGCAAGTCATGATAGAAATCTAAGCGAACGGTCATTCATCGATCCGTAATTTCTTCAACTAGTCACCTTGCCGACTACTCAAGTTTTCACTGCTAAAAACCTATAATTAAGTGCTCACGAGTCTAACATAGATCAACTACTCAAAGTATCAGATAAAAGCACATCAAGAGTTTATTGTTTCTAAGGTTTCACCCTAAAGCAAACAATATCATCATCGGACTTATGTCTAACTATTAAGGACTAAAAACAAACAATTTTTTCTTTTTTTTTGTTCACAATGTTCTTTCTATCATTACCGTAAATTTTTTTCTGTTCCTCGATTTCTTTTTCCCCGATACCCATGTTTGCTAAACTCTTATTGACAAATCTTCTTTTTCCTAACCCAACGGATATCTATGATGGCTTTTAAGACACAGGGGTTAACATGATGCGTGTATGCATGAGATGCATGAGATGCATATGGTTATGAAAACAAAATATATCCTTCCGACCTTATTCCTCCCACACTCGTGGTATGTCCATTTCTGTCCTAGGTATGGCTTATTTTATGCACCAATATGGGGTGCACAAAATCGTTCTCTCCTATTCTACGGGGTGAACCTTGGCTACCTCAATCCCTTTCTATCGGTAAAAGACAAAGACCGCCCATTCACAACATCGACTATTATGGGGATCGTGCCATTGTCTAGAAATGACGAATTGGGCCTTCGGTAATCACGGTCATGGGGATGAACTTGGAAGTATCCAAAAGTATGCAAATATGCCGTAACAAGGCGTATCCTTCCTGGATGAAAGCTAGTGTGGATATCGGACTCATGCTTCTGACATATTTAGATCATGTTTGGACTTTCTAAGCCCATCAAGGTTTTCATACAAGTTGGCTCATTATCATTTTAAAGCATTCAATCATATTATTGCGAGGTGCAAACTTGTCCCAGTTGCAACGCTAGACTGTAGACAAGGTACAGAGGTGTGCGACGCTGCCGGGCTCGCGGCCCGGGTGGGAGTACGGAGTAGCCCGGGGGGACTAAACTGGAGAAATAAAATGGAGTCGCCACCCAGTGTGAACTCAAACCGTTGGGTTCAGAATGGTCCTTTACTTATGCCAATTGTAATGAAAAGATTTATGCAATAGTATAACCGGGTCTCATGCAACACATGCAAGATAATGTAATCTACATACAAGATTGCACACCCATAAACATAAATAAATACAAAAGAAGACAAATGCGTAATTCCATAGCCATATTAAACAAAGAAGTGCATAAGATGTGAATAGATAATAACTGTAAAGATAGTAATAAAAAACGGATAATTAAATATGTAATGCAAAAGAAGTGACTAAAGAAGCAAACATGCATGAAATGTGATGAAAAGAAATATGTTCAATGTACGTGCGTTCGTGTAGCATTTGTAAACGCGTTCGAACGAAAATGAGACAGAATGTGTACGTTCATATAGCATTCGTAAACATGTTCAAAAGGCAAACATAATGCATAAGTTCGTGTAGCGTCCGGAGACGCGTTCGAACGAGATTACCAAAATGGTATCCAAATGACACAAACACACGCGTGAATGTTTCTCAAGCGGTACGTGGAGTTGTATCCTAAGTACAGACCGCACTACCGTCCATTCAGATTCGGCTATGGAATTTACGTATGGGTTTCCATCCGATATACCGCAAGAGATAACAAGCACTCAAACATAAACATGACATGAATGCGCAAATGAAAAATACGAAACGAAGACCAAAATAAAGACTAATAGCGAAGTCAATAGTATGCAAAAGGTAAGTAACATGACGATGAAAGAGATACGACCGCGACCGACATCTATATAGGACCTCGTATGCCCGATTAAACGTATCTCACGTTCAATCAAACATACTTCATCCAGCGCGATAAAACATCGTGATAAAGGTAGCCTTTAGGCATTTCCCTTGAATAAAGGACCTTTAACCAACATAATTAGCCTATGCGCACTAGATTATCAATGCATGAATAAACAAATAAATAATATGGGACCTCGTATGCCTGATTGAACATATCTCACGTTCAATCAAACGTACTTCGTCTGGCACGGCAAAACATCGTGGTAAAGGTATCATTTAGGCATTTCCCTCGAATAGAGGACCTTTGACCCACGTGATTAGCCCATGCGCACTAGATAATGATACAAGAGTAAACAAAGTAATAACACGCGGAAAGTAAATAATTGAATAATAAAAGGCGCGACAAAATATTGTGGTAAAGGTAGCCCTTTAGGCTTTTTCTCCCTCAAATAGATGACCTTTGAACCAACGTAATTAGCCCATGCGCATCAAGCAACAATGCATGAACAAACAAAGAAATAATATGCGAAAAGTAAATAACGAACTAAAAAAGGGCGCGGTAAAATATTGTGGTAAATGTAGCATTTTAGGCTTTTTCTCCCTCAAATAGAGGACCATTAAACCAACATAATTAGCCCATGCGCATCAAGAAACAATGCATGAACAAGGAAAAAAATACATAGAAAATAAAAAGGCGGAACAATAAACACGAAATTAAATACCAAAATGAAACATGTGCTTGAAAGTTCCTCAAGCAGTACGTGGAGTTGTATCCCAAGTACAGACCACACTACCGTCCATTCAGATTCGGCTACAGAATTTATGTATGGGTTTCCATCCGATATACCGCAAGGGATGGAACTCAACCATCAACCCAACACAAATGAAACCATCTATAAAACACAACGATGCATGTGAATGATCGACAAAGAATAACTGAAAAGAGAAATAATAAAAAAAGGGGCCCTCAGGTCTTACCTTTTAAGATGCTCCTAGGAAATGCGTTACGTCGTCGCCGGAATGGTTAATGCTCCATTATTTTTCTGGTTTACCATTGTTTTGGACTGCCGTTTCCGCTGTTTTCTTTACTATTTTTCTATTATTTTTCCTTGCTGTTTTGTTTGCTGTTTTGCTCGCTGTTTGGTTGGTGTTTTGGACTGTTTTGGGGTATTATTTTTTGTGTTTATCGGGCTGATTTCAGGGGGTATTTTAGGGACTATTTTTTGTGTTTTATGGACTATTTTTTTGTCACTTTTTTTGTTTTGGTTTAGGGGTTATTTTCAGAGGGGTAAGGGCTGCTGATTTTTGGGATCACTGTTTCAATGCTTGGCTGCTTTTTGTAGCTTGGTTTCAGTCAGGGGGCTCCTTGAAGGGTTATTATTTTTTTTTGTTTCGGTCAAGAGGTTTTGTCTTTATCGGTTTGGCTTGTTTTGCTTGTCAGTTGAGGACAGTTTATTTTGTGGGTTGCTTTGTTGTCAGTTTCTTGGTTTGTGGCCGTGAAGAGAGAGGTAATGGAGAAGATGGCATAGGTCTTTGTTTGTTCACGTGTCAGCTTGGTTTTTTTTGTGACTGTGTGTTGACGCATCAAGAAGAGAAATAGAGCTTAGGTTTATGTGAGTGTGTAGCCGTGTGTATTTTGAAAGAAGATCAAGCCGTGTGTTGAGAGAGGGTCTCTGTATGATAATGCCGTGAGGATAGAGAGAAATGGCTTAGGGTTTTGGTTTGTGATTTTAAGTGTGCATTGAAGTGTAAGATGTGTGCGTGTGTTTGTTAATGGCTTCGGTAAAAAGGGGGCAGCTGCTGCGTGTCTAGGGTTTATATTTTTCTATTGTTTGTGGTTCAGTGTGGAGAGAAGATGAGAGAGTGGCCGAGAGGAATTTAGGGTTTTTTGCCGTGTGAATGTCTTAGGGTTTGGTTTGTGTTTATTTTTTTATAGAGAGAGGGAGCCGAGAGTTGATGAGAGAGAGAGAGTCGAAGGAGAGAAGACGTGAATGGAGCCGGTTTAGGGTTTGTATTAAGTTATATTTTATAGTGGTGCATTAGGGTTTCCTTGTGCATGGGTTTTCAAGAAGGAAAGGAATCAAGTAATAAAGGGATACATTAAGATATTAAGGGAAATAAATCATGTAATTTTGGTGGGGGTATATTTAATCAAATTATTTAGGAAAAAATTTGGGTATTTTTGGTGGGGAATATCTTTGATTTGGGAGGTGATTTATTTAGTTTAGGAAATGGATTTATTTTGGGAATGAGATTTGTTTTGATTTTAATTGGATTTGATTTAATTTAATTGGATTTAATTTAATTTGTGACATGTGCTAAATGTGATTTAATTATTTTTGGATTGGGCTTTGGGCGAAATGGGCTTTGGATGAGTTGCGAGGGTTTTGGGCCGAGGCTAAAATTTTAAAACAGGAATTAATCGAGCGAACCCGAGGCCAAACAAACGAATTAAATTTGTTGATGTAATTATTTCTTGAATTTTTCCCTTCCGACGTCCGTTTCCCGTGACTTCCTCAACTTATCAGGTAGTGCCTCTATACAAGGCTCATCATTGGGCTTTATGTAAAAATGCAGTGTCTACACCAAGCTTTCACCGATTTTAGTATGGGAAAGTCATTGCTAAGAAGCAATACATCATCAATGTATAGGACATCCAATGTCAATGCGCTCCCACTGACCTTCTTATATACATAAGAATTATCTTCGTTTTGAATGAAACTATATTGTAATATGATATAATCAAAATATTGGTTCCAAAAATGCAATGCTGGCTTCAATACATAAATGGATCGATTTAACTTGCAAACCTTATTTGCATGTTTTGGCGCGAAAAAATCGCCAGGCTGTTATTTAAAACATCCTCCAAAAGGTTTTCGTTAAGGAAAGCGGTTTTGACGTCCAGCTGCCATATTTCATAATCGAAATATACGACAACAGCAAGTATATATTATCCGAATGGATTTAATCATGGCAACGGGTAAAAGATTTTTTCGTAATCGAGAGCATGTTGATGACGATTCAATTTCGCTACAAGCCTAGCTTTGTACGTTTGTATGTTTCCATCCATGTCTGTCTTCACCATGAAGACTCATTTGCTACCAATAGACATAATGCCTTATGGTACAACAACCAGTATCCAAACATGGTTGGTATATATGGAATCCATTTCGGACTTCATGGCTTCTTGCCATAAAGCGGAGTCGATACCTTGTATCACTTCCTCATACATAGTCGGTTTATTATCCTCAATAAGATTAACATCCACATGAGGTGAGATCAGAAACCCATACCTCCCAAGTTGTTTCCTGACTCTCTCCGACCTACGCGGTTCTTTTGTATTTGAAGATTGTGGAATAGTCTCATCCCTGATGAACTATTTGTGTTCCGTAAGAAATTTGGTGCCATGAATAGTATCACTCCGATTTTCATCGGGTTTTACTTTCCTCCCACTTACCACTGCATTTAAGAATTCCTCCAAGGAAACCGCATGGAGAGCAACAAGTATTTTTCTTCTCTTGTGGGTTGTGGAAATTGGTTTCCCTAGGATAACCAATTACAAATAGGCACTTATCCGATTTGGGTTCTAGTTTGGTATCATCGAAGCGTTTAACATGCCCAGCATCCCCAAATCTTCAGGAATGAGAAACCCGATTTCTTTCCTGTCCATATTTCATATGGAGTCTGTCTAACAGACTTTGTCGGAACCTTATTCAAAATAAGTATTGCACTGTTCAATGCGTATCCCGTGAAGGAAATTGGTATCTCAGTGCGACTCATTAATAACCTTACCATGTCCAACAAAGTTCGGTTTCTTCGTTCAGACACAACACTCAATTGAGGTGTTCCTGGAGGAGTCCACTGTGAAAGAATACCATACTCTTTCAAGTAATCTTGAAACTTATTGCTTAAGTATTCTACACCACAGTCCAACCGCAATATTTTTAATACTTTTGTCGGTCTGTCTTTCTACTTCGTGTCGAAACTCTTTGAATTTATCAAATGTTTCCAATTTGTGTTTCATAAGACACACATAACCATAACGCGATGCAACATCCGTAAAGGTTACGAAATATTCATATCCACCTCTAGTCTGGCTAGACATGGGCCCACATACGTCACCATGAACGAGGGTTAACAACTCGGTGGCACGTACACCTTTACCGGTAAAAGACGTTTTAGGCACTTTGCCTAATAAACAAGATTCGCAGACGTCATATGAACTAGGATCAAATCCGTCCAAGTACCCATTCTTCCAAAGAGTGGATATACGAGTCTTGTTAATGTGTCCCAGACAACAATGCCACAAATAAGTCTCATATGATTTACTCAGTTTGAGCCATTTGTTTGTCATGTTATATGTTTGAGATTCATTTATATTCGAAATATAAATATTGTTATTCACATCTAATGTGTATATCTCAATATCATCTTTATAAACAAAACACCCAATATTCTGGAACATAAAGGCTTACCCACAACGGGTTAAACTAGATATAAAGATAATATTTCTAGTCAAACTATGTACATTATAACAGTTTCCTAATTTAAGTACATGCCCAAAGGGCAGTTCCAAAACTTAGGTTCCCACAGCCAAAACAGTGACTCTCGTCCCATTTCTGACTCGCAGTTCGATCTCATCAAAAGCCAGTCTCCTGCTAATCAGCAGATCCCGCACATCAGTACATATGTATGTACCACATCCAGTATCAAAAAATATAATTTTTTAAAACCAGTAGTGGACACGTTTATTACAATAACAAACATACCTGAAGTCAGAGCCTTACCCGCCTTCACTTCCTTCATGTATGCTTTGTCTATACGGTAGTCACGCTTCCAGTGACCCCGTTTGCCACAGTTTAGGCAGACATCTTGGGATATGTCCTTTGTCTTCCTAGAAGACTGTGACAATTTTACCTTTGCCATTTTTCTTCACACCCCCATAAGCCTTCGGCCAAGCCTTGGCCTTCTGGGATGTCGAAGTAAGATGTGCCTTGCGCTTCTTGCCATTTTGGAAGCTCTGGCTTTACCTCCTTGAGCATAGCCATTAACTCTCCAAGAGTTTTCTCTTGGTTCATGATGAACCCACCCCAGCATTCGGGCAGAGATTGTAAGATCAAATCTATGGAAGTCTCGGCCTCGCAGGTAATGCCCAGCTAACCTAGCTGTTCGATGTCAGCAATCATCTGCGATACCTAGTGCTCGATAGATGTACCCTCTGACATACGCGAGCGAAATAGCTTCTTTTGCAATTCTTACTTCCAAGATCTATGCAGATCATTTAATTCCAACATCATGGTAGAAGGATCTAATCATTAGTTCTGACGACGAAATTAAGAAGTCATTGCAGCAAGCATAACAGATTGAGCACTAAAATTATCATCACGATGAGTCTTCCTAAGCTCATGCTCTACTATTTACTCAACTCCGGGCTTAGGGCCCGATAGGTTTCTCTATGACATATAGTAACTTCTCAGCTCCCAAGACTATCCTGAGGTTCATTTCCCAAACTGGAAAATTAGAGCCGTTAAAGACATTATCGCCCATAATGATGTCCCTAACGCTAATCTTTCTAGCCATCTCGATTGCAATAGTCCAACTATCCAATCAACGATTTCAAGTACTCTCAAAATGTAATGGTTACTATAGTCCAACTATATAACCAACTACAAATGGAGTATTGTTTAGTACAATCTAACTGTTCAAAGAAAGCAATATTCAATATTAGTCCAACTAATATATTTATAACAACAATAAATAAAATAAAAGAGCGCGTATTTGCAAGTATTTAAACGAAATTGCAAATTTAATACTTGCCTCCCACTCTTTTTCGGTGAGCCTCTAACCCTCTGTGGAGTACTCAGGAAACCTAGTTTCCTAGTGGGCTAGGATCCCGTTAAATAACACACAACCTTGACTTTGGCCAACAAGCTATATGAAACTTAACTAGGTAGATCTTTAAGATCAATTGGATCCCATCCAATTCCTAGATCCGGTAGGTGGACCTCGAAGTCCGAGATATATATCCAATATATATTTCCTAACCTTTTCCTCTGAATCAACTAAGCCTTGGCTTTGGCTCAACAAACTTAATGATTCCAGTTAAGCGTGACCCATTGACAGTGGGAAAGCTTCGTAATCCACGTCGATGTACATAAGTGACCTTGACTTTGGCCAACAAATCACAACTGCCCAAGACATGCAACATGTAACAAAGCTTTCGTGGTTCAAAGACATCCGCGATGGACATTATCTTGACTTTGGCCAACAAACCAATGGCAATCTTGGATCTTGAGAGAGAACCACTCAATGGAAGGAAAAGCGCTTAATATTTGAGTGAGGGTTTTTCGCGTAAATTGGCAACCAATTTATTATCTTTGATTAGGTCTCATCATACACCCTTAATCATGCATTATAAAAGCATAATAAGGCGCGAAATAAATAATAATGATATGCGGATGGATATATAACAAATTTGTTCCTAGAACAAATCTCTCCATTTCCTCTCTCCCGCTAGCACTATTCTTACTTCTACCCAATTACATAATACATCAAAGAAACCTCATTGACATTGAAGGGAATTGGTGAGAAGATAAATACAAAGAGAATAGAGATAATATGATGGACACACAGGTCCAATTTAATAAATTCTAAATTTATTACAACAATTTCCAAAATTGCCCTCACCCTTCTAATATCCATATGATATACATTATTCATACAATACATCCAAGTATTCACACAAAGCATGTTATTCAATCAATCTAATCCAATTAATTAATCTTTGAATTAATGACCATCCAATATTCATACAATGATTTGATTTGAGCGAGTCCAACTCGTTTAAGAATAAATACTCAAAGTACTTATTCTTGAATTATATCGAACTACAATTTTAAATCCAATTTAATTTATATCCAATACTAATTCGAATTTAATTCCAAATTAAATAATTACACTTATTGTAGTGCCTTTTAGACTTAGATTCTAAATCTAATCTAAATGGGTCTCAAAGGCCCAATTAGTATCCAATTCTATTTTAATTAAAGTCCAATGGGCTTTTAATTAATTCTTAAGGCATGGGTTTTGGCAATTATGGATCCAATCCAAGATGCCAAGGCCCAATTAAAAATCACCATTTGCCATAAAATTAATTTTGGCCCGTTAGGCCCAATTAAATATTAAAAGGCCCAAAAGTTATATTTGGACTTTATGGAAATGGTTTTAGGCCCAATTTGGATCCAATCCAATTGTCCAAAACCAAGCTTGGCCCAACCAAGCCCATTAAGCCCAAATACAATAAAATTAGCCCAATCCAATTTTAAAGACTAATTTAATAAATATAACATTCCAAATATCACATTAATTTTAATTAAAGTGTAACAACCATAATTAATTAATTAAACTAATGTTTCTAAAACATCAATTAAACTAATTAATCATGCTTTATATATTCAATTTATGTCCAACACAATTGAAGCAAAATCAATCTATAACATGCTACATACTCCACGACAATTGGGCATAAAATAACATTCAATTTGATTTCAATCCAATTAAATCAACATTCAATATTCATATTATGCCTTAAACACATCCAAAGGTCTAATTAACAAAAATTACCATGAGCATTACTAGGGTTCAAGTCTCGGCCAAGCTTAAGAATTTGGGGAAAATTAATCTAATCAAATTTTCTCAAATCCATTAATTCACAAATCCAATTTATCATCATCAAATCTCAACCAAACATCCAATTTAGGAAAATACATACTCTAAGCATAAAATCCCAAATTAAAGTATATAAACCCTAGGTTCAAATCAAGCTTAGATCTCGCTCTGATACCATTGTTAGTGTCATACACATGCCACAAGATCACTAAGATGATTTATGTGTGAATAAATCAAAGACAAGTTGCGGAAATTACTTACTTTGATCGGTTGAGATTCAAAACTTTTCCATGGATGTGAGGAAGCTCCAAGCTTTCTTTTGCATTCCAAACTCAAGGGTGGATTTCCCTATCACCTTAAATTGACTCCCAAAGTGCTAGCAATGGTGAAATTTTGAAACAAAAATTCAAGGAAGAAGAGAGGGAGTTTCGGCCATTTGGAGAAGGTGGAGGGAGAGAGATTTTTCAACTTGTTACAAAAGTTGTTAAAATGTTTTTTTAAAAAACCAATTAAGTGTGTTGAGAAAAAATGCATTAAATGCATTCACCCACTTCCATCACCAAAAAAGGTGATTAGACTTCCATCACAAAAAGTGACTAGTGATATAAGTGAAATGGGTCCCACTTTAAATTCAAAATTCAAGTGGGTTACTCAACACACTTCGGCTCGGGTTCATTTAATCCGATTAAACAAATTTTCCGTTGCGACGTAATTAAATCCAATTTAATTAAATAATAATGCTTAATAAAATTATTACGAAAGTCGCTTGCGAATTAATTCCAAATTAATTCGTTCGCTTGAATTAAAATCTTATTTTTAATTACATATTGAAATCCAATTTCAATTAATATATCCGATATATTATTTAGCCCAATTAAATAAATTAAATAGTAAAATCCAATTTAACTATTAAATTTACTTTGCCGATTAATTCCAAATTAATCGCGTTATCTCTTCTCGACGAATTTAATCCCAGATAAATTTTCAACGTAATTAATCCCAGATTAAATTTATCTCTGTTAATTAATCCCAAATTAATTCTTGCCGTAATTAATCCCAGATTAATTTTCTCTATCATAATTAATCCCAGATTAATTCTCTGTTCGAGTCAAATCTCATCGGTGAATCTTTTGGAAGCAACCCAAGAGATCCCTGGATATGATGACAGTAAATACGGTCATCAAACTATCCGAACACGTGCGTACCCAGTACCACGTTCTTACCGATTTACAAGACATGGTTGGCTTCTAGCAAAGCATCGTGCCTACCCAATTCTCCAGAAATATTCAACGAAGAATATACAATCTTTATCAGGCATAGTATACAGTGTATTGCGTATTACGATCCATTATCGGATGTCACATATTAGGCCTGGGGTTGGAATTGTGTCTGCCTCGTATGAAGCATATATCAGATCACTAACAACTAGTCTCTGTAATAGGATAATCATGACTAGTCATATTATCCCGATAGCTGCAGTATTTAAGAGTACCAGTTTTGTATCCTTGCGTGATCATCATCTACATATGACTGAAGTGATACTTCCATCTTGATATCACACCCAATACACTACGATTCTTAGTAAACCCAGAAGAGACGTACACAGAACCTGTTAAAGCCCCGGACGACCAAAACCAAAACGTACTGATTGTCGCAAGTATTAGCGATGCAAGTCTCAAGTTAAAACCAAATACACCTACCCTGATTTGGATTCCCATAGACACATAGTCATACTACCAATGAGATTCCGAGGGGTCTATCCAGAGCGAAGTTGTTCCCGATCCAATGGCTAACAGAACCTCCTATCACACTTGCATAAGTATCATATACTTAAATATATGAGAACTATGCCGTTAAGCTTCCATAACACACACAAGTGCAATACTAGCCTATTCCGCATTATCGATGTCCAGTCTCGATAATACTACGACTAGGGATATTTAATGATTAAACCTTTCGTGGATTAATACCGTCTCATATCTTATTAATCCAGTATTAATTATATGGACTTTTATCATTTATATATCCAAGTAATCCAATTACAAATGATAAAAGAGCAATTTCCTTTGTCACATAGTTAATTTGTACAACCATGTCTTTTACAAATAGTGATGCTATGGTCATAATTGTCCAACATCGAGATTCTTGACTTTCATTAAGAAAACCATATTAGGTATTTGTTTTTCTGACAATGATGTTTCTTGGCTTTAATGACCTTTATAGTTCATATATCTAACATTGTTTGCTTATCAATCATTTACAATAGTTGCAAATGTTTGAAGGCAAATTAGAATCTGAAAATTGAGATATATATGTTGTGTATAGAGAATATTGATTCTCCTAATACGACAACTGTATGTATTGGATATTGGATCTCTTTCCTAGTTGTTAAAATATTGTTCAATAACTGTTTTGATATACGATATCAGGACTTGAAACTTTTTTGTAAGTTATTTGTCTTGTACAAATAGTTATTACATATTTAATACAACTCACAGTGTCATTGATATGGAGATAAACATTAAGAAAATATTCGGTAATGTGAATAAATTAGCATAGTAAGTTATGAGATTTTATCACTTAAGTATTGGATGCTTATCCCGTATGGTAAAGGATAGTCTGATACGAGATCACACCACATATTCTTTTTCATTTAATGAATATTGTATTCAAGGATTATGACCAAGTCTCATTTAACTGATGATTGTCATTTGACCGTGGATTTATTAAACTAATACATTGGATGCATGTAGTTTACTGAATCGAATGTGTCTGTGTAGTTTTCTTTACTTCGTAACTTTTTCGACGAATTGTCATGACTTAGTTATGTGTTTCTTATGAAACACAGATTAAATACCTAGAGAGGTTCGAGGAATTTTCAATATGTTATGATGAGACACATATCGAATACGTTGACTGGTTCAAAGAGTTTCGATATGAAGTTTCATGTCATATATAAATGATTCATCAAACAACCATTTCTGATATATGCGATCCACCCTAGGTGATCGACTTTGACCAAAGTCTTAAAAATCGTGATTTACACATATGGATACCTAAATCCTTTATGGTACACATGCGAGCCGACAGATCCTATATTGATACGTATTTGATTAACAAGTACATCAATCTACACCCAACGAACATCTAGCAGTCAGACTATGAAAGGGCTATGACATTTATGGCATCAAAATGTGGAGGATCACACACAAAATCAATATTATCCTATAGTCAAAGGATTACATATGCTACTCGAATCGAGAAGATTCCTATTGACGGTGGTGTGTACTTCCAACTATTAGGAATCACTTGTGAGTCATTCAGTATTCTCTCCGACTGACCTTTGGCTAAGCCGATTTGCCTAAAAAGTTTGCCAAGGACTTTTTGAAAATTATGATTTGGTCTAAAATGGATGAAATTTATGATTTTTATCATTTCGGAGCCTTCATATAAAAATAATAAATACACTTTCCATATATGTTTATTTGTTTAATTGAATTTAATTAATTAAAGTGTTATGGATTGATTATTGACAAATTTTTGATTTAGGATATTACATTTTTGGTTTGTAATTTCTAAATAGGTCATGCGTGTCCATTTATTTCAATTTGTAATTTCATTTTATGAAAATTTAATTTAATGTAAATTATGAAGATTTGAAAAGCACAATGAGTCCAAACCAAAGACGTATTGAAGACCCTATGTAAAAAGGTTAAATTTTGTAATTGCTTAAGTGGGGTACCCTATGACTAAAAGCCCAAGCTCATACTCATCCAAATTTTATTATCCGTGATGTATGGATTATTGTGATATATGATTTATTTTAATGCATAGTTTATGTTTATACTTGTTTCTATTAAAATGTATGATTTACAAGAATTGTGACAGTTTCATTGGCACCTAGGATGCTTATTATGTAGTGAAGTCTCTTGCGGGTAACTTAAGGTGTGGACATTGACGAGTTTGCCAAACTACATAAAAATCTCATGCGTACAATTTTTCTAACCATGTCTCATGTATTACTTTAATTATTTTGTTGTTAAGATATTGGTTGTGCCAAATTGGAATATATTTGAGATATTATTGCGTTGACAGTTGTTTGTGGAAAGAGTTGGGGGTTTGGAGTAATTGAAGTATTGATTTGAATTGAATATTGAGAGTGTTAAGTTGAATTGATTGAATTTGAATTTATTTAGACTTAGAAATTCTAATTTCCAATTCAACCTCCTCTAGAGTTATTTAAGTCATACCTCAATGGAATTTCAAGGAGTCTTTAGGATTAAATTTAAGTAATTGGGGTTATTTATTCTTAGAATTTTTAATTCCTAATTTAACCCTTTTGATTATTCAGGCCATTCATATAAAGAATTTCAATTGGTATCAGAACAATGTGCTCTTCACCTAATAATTTAACCATCCGAAACTAAGGATGCATAAGCTAGTACTTTCTATAATGAGTGTAATAGGGAGGAAAAGAGGATAAACACATTGAATGCCCAAGCTATGAATTGATTGTATTGTGCTTTAGATAAGAAAGAATTCCATAGAGTGTCAACTTGTAAAAATATATTTGAAAGTTGGCAAAAATTAGAATTAGTGTGTGAAGGGACTAGCTAAGTGAATGAGTATAAAATTATAGGCAATATAATTTATATGAGATGGGGCCTCATAAGCGAGTATATGACATCAACATGTTTACTAGGTTTACTGATGTAACAAACTCTTTGAAAGTTCTAGAATATCTCTTACACGAAGGTGATTAGATCTTTACCCAATGGGTGGAGGTTGATGAGTTCGGTAATACATAACTGATTTCAAATGGATGATAATATGATTTGTATTCGGGAAATAACAAGCATCAAGGTTAATGTCACCAAGTCTTAAATATCAAAGATATGTGTCATATATATTTGAAGAAATCTTTTGTTATTTTGTTTTTGGTTTTTCAACATTAAATATAACAACATTAAATAGTTTATAATGTGTTAATGGTCTTAACACATATAAATTATTTATAATATTCTTGAACATACATGCAATCCATTTGTAGAAATAATAATTGATTTATTATCAAAAGAAATTGAAAAGTTGTCTTCTAATAATTTGGAAACTGAAATAATTTTTTTACGAAATTCAGGAATATAAATAAACATTGTTCTTAAAACTAAGTTTAATTTCTCCCACTTCTTTAGTTAAAATGACATATTTTGTCTCAACTCGCATGGAGAACTGTCATTCGTCAGATCATGCCAAGTATCAATCAATTGTAAAACAACAAACATAAATAATGGCTCATGAATCAATTATCAAATATGATAAATCATAGTCTTCTTTTTCAATTAATAATAAATCATATTTACATTTAGCCTTCTTATTTTGTTCAATTTCTTGGAGATACTTCGAATAATTCCTCTTCCAATGCCCGTCAACATTGCAGTGGAAATATTTTCCTTCAGGATTGGAAGACTTTAAGCTTTTCTTCTTCTTTTGTTGATTTTGATCTTTAGGTTTAACCTTAGATTTTCCAGTGTTTCTCTTCCTTTTTTGTTTAAAAAAATAGAAAGAGTTAGCAACTTTTGCCTCACCGAACTTTGTCTTATCCTGATTCATGGACTCATATATAATGAGCTCTTTCAATAATTGAGTGAGGTTATAAGTCAATTTATTCATAACGTAGTTGCTATTTAATTATATGAAACTCTTCCGAAGAGTTTCCATGATCATGGTGATTTGGCTAGACTCATCAATTCATTCACCATGAGTTTTAATAGTATTAAAGTAGGTCATCATTTTGAGAAAGTTCTCGAACTGAATATTCCTCATTCATCTTTTTAGTCATTATGAAAAAAATAGATTTGTGACATTGCTGCTCAGAAGATTGGCTAAACATCCCTTGTAATAACTCCAATACTTGAGTAGCGGAGCCATTGGTTCGTGCTTACCAGCAAACACTTCAAACATTATTGCATAGCTTGAGTAGCGTTTCTCCGTGGCTGTGGAGATCATTTGGAAATTACCTACAAGAAATACAACAACCAAACTCTATATTCCCAAGAGAGGGGGTGAATTGGGTTATTGCATAATAATACAGAAATAAAAATCTTTGCCGATTTTAACTACTTTCACCGATTAAGCCTCAAGCTGTGCTATACAATAATTATTACCTATATGCAAGTTTCTAATATATAAGTAAATGAAAAATTAAACTTGCGGTTATTAAAGAGTTAAGAGATAGAGAAAATAACAACATGAGTTATAGTGGTTCGACTAACAATGCATACGTCCACTCCCTCAAGCCGTGCTTGAATCTTTTCACTATCATCCGAGATTTTGCCGTGGCTCACCCGCAGCCAAGAGTTTTACACAAGGTTCACTCCAAACCCTTACACTTTGAGTTTTCTACGTAGGCCCACTCACTAACCTTTACAATTACCCAAACGATATGATTTCACAAACCACAAGTGTTTTGAGTAAGAAGTTTGTAAACACACTTGGACACTCACAAAGATGATGAAGATTCTAAGTGTGAGTTGCTTACCCAAGTGTTCTAAGCTCACTACTAAAGATTAGAAGGTGTAGTGTGTGAGCTTGATATATAAGTGTGTATGATTAAGAAGGTTTATAAAACACTCTTTTTTTTGCTCTCTTAGAATGTATATAAAGGTTGTGTAACATTGTAAAAATGAATTGGGGCTCAATTTATAATAAAATGCAAGGCAATCCCCAATTCCCTGTCTGAGCCGGTATTTTGGTCTCCAGACACCAGTATGCCGGTCTGGCATAGTAACGACTCTCAACGGCTATATTACAGTTTGAATATGTCTGTTAAGGACCTGTATGGTCACTAGTATTAGGACTGGTTTGGTCCGTGTCGGTTCCAGTAGCTGTGCAACACGCAGGGTTAACCGGTATGGTTATCGGTATGATGACAAGTTTAGGTAATGCCGGTTCCAGTAAGGAACTAGCAGTTAGGCTCACCGGTATGTGACAGGTATAGAGACCGATTTGGTATGTGCCAGTTCCAGTAGCTATGCATTCTCCAGGTTCACCGGTTTGGTCTGTACCCGTTCCAGTGAGTGTGCAAAACAGATCATCTCACCGGTATGAGACTGGTAAGGAAGCGGTATACCGGTCTCTGTACCAAAAAAGCAGATATGAAGGTTTTAAAGCATTTTGTACATGAACCTAATGCATCTAAGTGAATGTGCATGTGTTATATAAGCTTAGGTACTTAGATAAACAATTCTCATTACAATTTAAACTCTACACTAAGATTAAGAAAGATTGTCTTTGTTTACCGCTAGTCTTCACATTCATGCTCTTTACCACCAACATGCTTTGACATCTTTTTGTCATGTCTCTCTAATGTGCGTCGAAGACGCCAGATGTTGACATCATCAAAGTCTATTATGCGATTATGTCGCTAACAATACCCCCTTTTTTGATGATGGCAACCCCCATTAAAACTTGTGAGCTTTGAAGTCCAAATATTTGACATTTTGCTCCCCTTCAACATTAGCTCCCCCACAATGTGTGTCTTCAATATAATGCTACAAAACTTAGACAAACATATTAAAACACATACACTTCCCCTTAATACAAGTGTGAGGGTAATACAAGTTTTAACCTCATTTCTAATGATTTCTCCCCCTTTGACATTATCAAAAAGTGGAGAAGCAGAAAATTAAATGCATATGAGATACTAATTAAATATGTGCATTATCAAATGATGATACCAAAATTTATAAATATGCACATTTAGCATTTCCCCCTTATGCTATAAGATGTAGAAATCATGCATAGACAATTTTTTTCAAAATTTATACCAATAAATACCAATTGAACAATGCATTTTTAATGATTTCTCCCAATTTTCTCATTTTTACCATAATATGTAAAAATCATGCATAAGTCATCAAAATTTTACCAATTGAAGTAAATATCCATACATTTCATGATACTATTATAACATTATATCAATATACATGTATTTCATTTTCATTCAAATTATGTTAAATGGCAAAGGCATATTCAATTGCAAAGGCATATTTGTGGGAACACAGAAACTGGGCGACGCATGCTGTCCCGGGCTCGCGGCCCGGTCGGGAGTACGGAGTAGCCACGGGGGACTAAACCGGAGAATAATGGAGTCGCCACCCGGTGTGAACCGGGAAAATGAGATTTAAGGCCGCACTCACCCCTCGCAAGGGAAGACCTCAAACCGTTGGGTTCGGAATGGTCCCTTACTTATGTCACTTGTAATGAAAAGATTTATGTAATAATTTAATCAAGTTTAAGTAACACTTATTTCTAAGAGTATCATGCTTCTAAATTCACATGCATACATCAACAAGTTCATCACAACATGCAACATCACATGGCAATCTCATGAACATTTCTCAATCATATGATAGGGAAAACTAAGAACAACCTAATCATGCTTGAGTACTTTCCCGAGAACACATCGAATGGGTGAATGCAGGAATACAAATAATATGATTGGTTACATAATGCAAGGGAGATCACCCCAAAAGGCAGTCGTGCATGAAATATGGTGAGACAGACTTAGTTCAGTGTGTGCGCGTTCGTGTAGCGTTCATAAACGCGTTCGAACGGTAAATAGAAGGTTCGCGTTTGTGTAGCGTTTGATAATGCGTTCGAACGGATCCAGACCTGATGAAACAAAATGCGTGCGCGTTCGCGTAGCGTTTAAAAACGCGTTCGAACGGTAAACAGAAGGTTCGTGTTCGTATAGCGTTCGAGAACACGTTCGAACGGAACCAGACCTGATGCATGATAAGATTAAGAAAGTGTGTGTGCTTTCGCGTAGCGTTCGAGAACGCGTTCGAACGGTAAACAGAAGGTTCGCGTTCATGTAGCGTTCTACCACGCGTTCGAACGGAACCAGACCTGATGCATGCAACACAAAGAATAAAGACAACAATGTCAAGCTCAGTACGTCCGATCAAACGTATCTTACATTCAACCGAACACACATCAACCGGCACGGCAAAGCATCGTGGTAAAGGGGTTTAACCTCTCCCCATAGGGGATCTTTCATTGCACTTACTAAACCCATGCGCTCGATTGAATCATGCATACAAAGA
Source organism: Zanthoxylum bungeanum (assembly GCA_019454045.1). Classification (NCBI taxonomy): domain Eukaryota; kingdom Viridiplantae; phylum Streptophyta; class Magnoliopsida; order Sapindales; family Rutaceae; genus Zanthoxylum; species Zanthoxylum bungeanum. The sequence goes on from SKCR01030238.1 coordinate 187,860, forward strand.
ATTAAAAGCAATAATATCAAACGTATCTTGCATTCAACCGAACACATATCAACCGGCGCGGCAAAGCATCGTGGTAAATGGCTTTAACCCCTCCCCATAGGGGATCTTTCATTCCACTTACTAAGCTCATGCGCTTGATTGAATCATGCATAGAAAGAATTAAAAGCAATAATATCAAACGTAGTATGCCCGATTGAACGTATTTTGCATTCAACCGAACACACATCAACCGGCGCAGCGAAGCATCGTGGTAGAGGGCTTTAACCCCTCCCCATAGGGGATCTTTCATTCCACTTACTAAGCCCATGCGCTCGATTGAATCGTACATAAATAAGCAACATACAGAATTCAAGTGACGAAAAATAAATAAATAAATCAAAGCAACATGAAACAAAAGAAGGTGCCGTTTACTCAAGCGGTACATGAAGTTGTATCCCAAGTACAGACCGCACTACCGTCCATTCGGATTCGGCTACGGAATTTCCGTCTGGGTTTCCATCCTATATACCACAAGAGATGACACTATTTCATTCATCCAAGCCACAACATGCATCCACAAACGACTCTCATGCGAATAGAATTCAATAAACAATTAAAAAATGAATATAAACTAATGAGAAAAGTGCCCTCATGTCTAACCTTTTAAATCACCTCTCGGATGTACGGTACACGATCCTCGGAAGGGTGGACGCTCCGCAACTCTTCCGGTTCACTGGTTCACTGCTCTCATTCGTTGTTTTACTATTTTGAATCGTCGTTCTCCGTCTTTTGCTGCTGCTTTTGACTCCGATTCGCTACCATTTTGCTACTGTTTTGCTACTATATCTTAGTTACTGTTCTTGGGATGTTTTGGCTACTGTTTTGGGTGTGATTTTCGGTGGTGATATGGTGTGTTTTAGGGCTGCTGTATGGGCTGTTTTTCGGTGATACAAGGTTGCTATTTTCGGTTATGGAGTGGAGGTTCAGGAGAGTGCTGTTTTCGGTTATGGAGTGGAGGAGATGAGAGGAATAGTTTGTGTTCTTCCTATTGCTATTGCTGTGAGTGGCTAAGGCTCTTTGTGTTGTGATTTTTGTGTGAGTTATCTGTCTGAGCTAGAGGATGCATGCCTTGGTTAGGGGTTGTTTATATAGAGAATGGCTAGGGCTTCACCTTGTCTCACAAGGAAGAGATTTTGGCATTAAAATGAGGATTTGATTTGGTGTTGAGCAAGGAAAGTCAAAGATTGAGGGGGGACAAATTTGGTTTGGATTAGGAAGTCAATATCTTTAATTTGTTATAATTGATTTTAATTAAGCATGACATCTTTTTAATTTGGTATGTGATTTTTAGATTTGTTTTGATTTCACCATGTGTTAAATATGTGTTTTAAGTGGGCTTGGGCGTGTGGGCCAAGGCTTGGGCGAATTGGGCTTAATGTGAGGCTAGCAGCAAAACCAGAATTACCGACACCGTTCGAACGCCTCCTTGGACGTGGCATGAACGCCCGCAATCTGTTTGGAGTTCGAACGTATACACGAACGCAGCACGAATGAAAACAGTGAACCTTGTTTATTCTGAATTTCCCCATCCGATGTCCGTTTTCCGTGACCTCCGTGACTTAAAATGTAGTGTCTCCAAATGAGACTCATCATAGGGACTTATGTGCAAAAGTGAAGTGCCTACAATATTCAATGTAAATCAATCAAGTAATCACATATATATCATTTAACTCAATAAATTCAATGTGACACCAATTGATACTAAATGGGGTTAAATATATGATTAAGACATATAATGATATCAAATGAAAACCGATACCAATAGAAAGTTGATTACTTGCCTAATCACTTGTATGCTTCAAAAATTTACACCAATCAAAATATGCATACATATCATTTGGAGGAAATGGTACCAATGTTTCCGTGAATAAGGATTTTACCTATAACTGTTGTCATTCCTCATCTCGTTGAGCTTTTGGGATCAATTCGTAATTCTCTTTAAGATCATTCCCAAAGATCCCCCTACAAAATTATCAAGTGCATTTTGTTACCCACTCTTTCTTGGGTCTATGGGGGTTAAATTCGATTCATTGAGGAATCCATGTATTTTTATTCACATTTTTGTTCATGCACTCAAATATTTTGTGGTCTTTCTTGTTGCATGCTTGACATGTGATATTTCATTGATAACAATATTAGCATGAGAATTGGATGCCTTTACAAAATAGTTCTTTAAAAATTTTCTCTTGATATAAGGCTTATATCCTAATCATTCTCTATTATAAGCACATTTTTGGGATCCAAAAAGCATATCAATAATTTTCTTTCCCATGTGAATTTTGCTACAATATTTTACAAATATATTACCTTTTTGTTTAAAATAATATTTTTCACTCAAAATAAATTCGTAATCACATGTTTTTGAGCTAGATGGCATGTTAGATATTCTATTTTCAAGTTCTCGTTTTTTGTCTTTTAAACATGTATTTTCATAATTTAAATATGTTATCTCTTTTTCATGTTTGGCCTTTAAGCAATTAATGTCATTATCTAAAACATGAATTTTATCCATACAAGATGCATGTTCATTTTTAAGTGATGAATGCTCATTTTAATGAATTTATACTTGTTTTTAAACATTTCACACAACTCATTTAATTCATTAAGAGTATCAAGTAAATCATTATATTCTTGAGAGTTGTGTACCTTTTCTTCTTCGCTTTCAAAGAAGAAGTCCTCATCCTCAATAGCCATGAATGCTAGATTTGTTCTTTCTTTGATCTCTTCGTCCTCGGATGAGCTTGAGTCACTATCGCTCCAAGTTGAAGTAGCTTTCAATTCATTTTTCTTGGATTTTCCTTTGAATTTTCTCAATGGGCAATCGGTAGCTATATGACCCGGTTTATTACATTCATAGCAAACTAATTTTTTGTGCTTCCGTGGCCATTTTCCTTCTTTGTTCTCATCCAATTTTGATTTTCCTTTAAGTTTTGCGTTTTTGAGGAGCTTCTTGACCCTATTGGTTATTTTTACCCTTTCATCATCATTATCTTCTTCATTTGAGCTAGTATCATCTTTTTTTCTTGCTTTCAATGCAAGATTCTTCCTTGTTCTTTTCTCATCTTCCTGTTTTTGATCTCCAATTTATATTCGAGCAATTTTCTGACCAAATCATCTAGCGTTCAAGTCAGTTCCTTCTTTGATGAAGGGGATGCATCTTCTATATTCTTTTAGGAGTGACATAATAATTTTCTTCACTTGATCGGTTGGCCTAATGATTTTTCCCAAAGAACCTAGATGGTTTATAATGATTGTAAACCTTGAAATCATGTGATCAATATCTTCCCCAGATTCCATTTTGAAACTATCTAATTCGCACATAAACCTGTTGATATTTGATTCCTTCACTTGGCTTGTGCCTCGTTGATCATTTCTAGAGACTTCTATAAACCATATTCATTTCTAAATTTCGGAAGCTTTTTAATTTGACTACGATTAATGGTAGAAAGATGATGGTTGATTGCCTTAGCATTTGTGGAGCTTTGTGCAAGCTCCTCATCGGTCCACTCAATATGAGGCTTAGGAAACTCCACACCATTACTATCCCTCTTCATCAGTATTCTTACACCCCGTGTGATCACCTTGAAGGATTGTGTATCTACGACTAAAATATAGTTAAAAAACCTCATCTTCCAATAATTATAATCGATTCCATTGAAGAAATGAGGTCTTGTAATAGAGAATTTGATGAGTGGTAAATGTATCACTATTTCCCACTCATTTGACCTAATATTTTGTATAGTTTCTCGAGTTTTATGAATATTTTGATGTGTTTTGTGTTATTTTGTAGATAAATAAAGTTTCAGGACTCTTTGGAGGTGATTCGGGGCCAAAACAATGAAAAATGGACAAAAGAGCAAAATCATCTTTTGGCGCGTCGTGACCGCTAACGTGCACCGGATCTCTGCTAAAATACGCCGGGACACGTGGACCAATCAAAGGGATTTTACTAAAATACACCGGATGCTAACGTGCACCGAATCTGCTAACGTGCATCTGACACGTGTCAACATCACAACCCTGGATAGTTTTATAAATTTGAATTTTCCTCAATCTACTTTCGCGTCTTTTTATTTACTTGTCTTAATTTTAAAGTCACCATTCCAATCAAACAATCAATCCATTAGATACTAGTAATCATTTGACCTCATAAAACTAATAGCTTAGGTATTAAGTCCTCGTGGGATCGATAATTTTTATACTACTTGAACGATACGTGCGCTTGCGTTATACGCGTGTGACAACACCGGTCAGAATCCCTCGGGTTCTCTATGATACCAAATGAAATTTCCTACAAGCAATACAACAACCAAACTCTATATTCCTAAGAGGGGGTGAATTGGGTTATTGCCTAATAATGTGGAAATAAAAATCTTTGCCGATTAAAACTGCTTTCAACGATTAAGCATTAGGGTATATTTTCTCATACAATAAATATTACCTATATGCAAGTTTCTAATATATAAGTAAATGCAAAATTAAATTGTGGTAATTAAATAGTGAATAGATAGAGGAAAAAAACACCGTGAGTTATAGTGGTTCAACCAACAATGCCTAAGTCCACTCCATCAAGCTGCGCTTGAAGTTTTTCACTATCAACCGAGTTTTTATCGTGGCTTACCTCCAACCAAGAGTTTTACACAAGGTTCACTCCAAACCCTTACACTTTGAGTTCTCTACGTAGGCTCACTCACTAACCTTTATAATTACCCAAACGATGGGATTTCACAAACCACAAGTGTTTTGAGTAAGAAGTTTATAAACACACTTGGGCACTCACAAAGATGATGAAGATTCTAAGTGTGAGTTGCTTACCCAAGTGTTCTAAGCTCACTACTAAAGATTAGAACGTGTAGTGTGTGAGCTTGATGTATGAGTGTGTATGATTAAGAAGGTTTATAAAACACTCTTGTTTTTGCTCTCTTAAAATGTATATGAAGGTTGTGTAACATTGAAAAAATGAAATGGGGCTCAATTTATAATAAAATACAAGGCAGTCCCCAATTCCCTATCTGAGACCGGTATGCAGGTCTCCAGACATCGGTATGCCGATCTGCAGACACCGGTATGCCGGTCTGGCATAATAATGACTCTCAACTACTATATTATCATTTATATATGTCCGTTAAGGACCGATATGGTCACCGGTATTAGGACCGATTTGGTCCGTGTCACTTCCAGTTGCTGTGGAACATACAGGGTTAATCGGTATGGTCACCGGTATGATAACTAATTTAGTTCATGTCGATTCCAGTAAGGAACTAGCCGTTAGGCTCACCGGTATGTGACAGGTATGGAGATCGGTTTGGTATGTGACGAATCTAGTAGCTATGCATTTTCTAGGGTCACCGGTATAGTGACTGGTATGGTGACCAGTTTGGTCTGTGTCGGTTCCAATGAGTGTACAAAACAGAGCATCTCACTGGTATGGGACCAGTAAGGGACAAGTATGCCAGTATTTGTACCAAAAATGCATATATTAAGGTTTTAAGGCATTTTGTACATGAACCTAATGCATCTAAGTGAATGTGCATGTGTCATATGAGCTTATGTACTTAGATAAATAACAAAGGCTTTTGCAGAATTTCGTGTTCCAGGTTAGTAAACCAATATATTACACAAACATGAAATAATCACTTCATCTTTAAAAAGATATTGGAAGAAATCAAAAACCTGGATAGTTTTATAAATTTGAATTTTCCTCAATCTACTTTCGCGTCTTTTTATTTACTTGTTTTAATTTTAAAGTCACAATTTCAATCAAACAATCAATCCATTAGATACTAGTAATCATTTGACCTCATAAAACTAATAGCTTAGGTATTAAGTCCTCGTGGGATCGATACTTTTTATACTACTTGAACGATATGTGCGCTTGCGTTATACACGTGTGACAACACCGGTCAAGTTTTTGGCGCCGTTGCCGGAGACTTAGTTATCTTTCACTATTAGTTTTGGGGTTAGAAACGTTACTTGTATCTAATTTTCTTTTTACTTATTATTTCTGTTTTCTTGTGTTTCAGGTTCTCAGACACTATATAAGATGAACTATAAGCTTTGAACTTCGACCGCTTGACCCAGAAATTGAAAGAACCATCAGAGAATTGAGAAGGGAAAGGCGAGAAGGCCAAGAAGCTTTAGTCAACATGGAACCTGAACCTTTTGAAGTTGCACCATCAATTCCCATTCGAGACAGAACCATTTCGGTGGTTGACGACTTCATTTCCTGTATTATACTTCCTCTCTTACCAGCAAATGTGTGTGATATCAAAACATGCATTCAGATGATTCAACAGTCAGTGCAGTTTGGAGGGAACGCAACTGAAGATCCTAATGCCCACATCAGCAACTTTCTGGAAGTTTGCGGCACTTTCAATTACAACCGAGCAGCTGAAGAAGCAATGAGATTGCAGATTTTTCCATATTCCTTAAAAGATAGAGCTAAAGTTTGGCTACATTCACTACCAGTAGGTTCCATCACAACTTGGAACACTTTAGCCACCAAATTCCTTGCAAAGTATTTTCCACCAGCCAGAACATCAAAACTGAGGAATAACATCACATCCTTTGTACAACATGACTCGGAAACTCTCTACGAAGCTTGGGAAAGGTACAAAGATTTTCTTCGGAAATGTCCTCACCATGAGATTCCAAAATGGCTTCAAGTTCAAACTTTATGTAACAGACTTTCTGGATTAATGAGAACCACAATTGATGCTGCTGCTGGAGGAGCTTTGATGGAAAAAGGAGAATATCAAGCCTGAGACTTAATCGAAGAAATGGCTAACAACAATTCATTGTGGCCAAGAGAAAAGAGCTTGATCTAATGAATTACTGGAATTTATGAAATTGGAGCCAACACTACAGTAAATGCCAAGCTGGACCAGATATGTAAATTCTTGGAAACTCTTAGCATGCAAAGCAATATTGGATCCACTAGTTCACCATATGGAGGAGCACCAAAACTAAACCAACATAAAGAAACGGTGAATTACGTCAACAATTTCAACAAACAGGAGAACAATCCATATTCCAACACCTACAACTAGGGTGGAGGAATCATCCCAATTTCTCATGGAGCAACAACTCAGGGCAAAAGAATTATCCACCGCTTGGATTCCAGCAATAGAACAAAGGCCAGGAGCATGAAAAAGAACCAAAAATGAAAGAATGGATTGCAGAGATGTTCAAAAAGCAACAAACAGCATACAATGCTATATTTCAAAGCCAATATGCTTCTATCAAAGCACTGAAGAATCAAATTGGACAACTGGCCAATGCTCAGAGTTACAGACCGCCAGGTAATCTTCTCAGCAACACAGAATCAAATCCAGGAACATGGGGAAGGAGCAGTGTCATACCATCATTTTAAAAAGCGGTATTGAAATCAACAAAGATGTTGGAATCAAGGCATCCATTGAGGAAGTTTCAAAAGAAGTAGTTCCATAAATGAAGGAAAAAGAACCAGAAAGAATCACTCTACCTCCACATTTTCCACATCGTCTCCAGAAAAATAAATTGGATAAGTAGTTTGCTCGATTCTTGGAGATCTTCAAAAAATTGTATATCAACATTCCATTTGCAGAAGCTTTGGAACAAATGCCCAGCTATGTCGAATTCATGAAAGACATTCTTTCACGAAAATAGAGATTGGGAGATTACGAGACAGTAGCATTGATGGAATAATGCAGCGCCATCATTAAGAGGAAGCTTCCCCCAAAGTTGAAAGATCCTAGCAGTTTCATCATTCCTTGCATCATAGGAGAACATAACTTCGACAGGGCTTTGTGTGATCTAGGTGTCAGTGTTAACTTGATGCCTTTTTTCTATTTTCAGGAAATTACAGATTGAAGAAACAATGCCCGTATCAGTCTCTCTGCAACTTGCTGATAGAACGCTCGTATTTCTGAGAGGTGTAATTGAAGATGTGCTTGTCAAAATTGACAAATTCATTTTCCCAGCAGATTTTATTATCCTTGATATGGAGGAAGACGAAGACGTGCCGATCATACTCGAGAGACCATTCTTGGCTACAGGTCGAACCATTATTGACGTACAAAAAAGAGAACTAACCATGAGGGTACAAGACCAAGAATTAAAATTCAATGTTTTCAAAGACATGGAATTCCCGGATGACGAAAAGAAGGAGGAATGTTTCAGACTTGATGTGATACATAGTACCATCCAGAACTCCAATGCAATGAAAAGTTCTACTGACAAACTATCTGTGGAACCTGAAGATAAAGCGTTCTGCATACTGAAGAAGCCTATTCTTGCACTACAAGCTGCAGGAGAGAAACGAATTCACCAACTCAACGAATTGGAGGAATTTCGCCTACAGGCTTATGAGAATGCCAGTTTATACAAGGAAAAGACCAAGAAATGGCATGATTGAAAAATAGTGCGCAGATAACTGGAGCCAAGGCAGCATGTGTTGTTATACAATTCAAGGTTAAAACGTTTCCCTGGAAAGTTGAAATCAAGGTGGTCAGGTCCATTTGTGATCACTCAGGTTTTGCCATATGGAGATGTTGAGTTACTTGATCCCAACACCAATGAAACATTCAAGGTTAACAGTCAGCGTGTCAAGCACTACTGGGGAGAATCATTTGAGCGACAAAAGGAAAGTGTCACACTTTCAGATCCAGCCTAACGTTCGAGAAGTCATGTATAGCTGATGACTTTAAACTTAGCGCTAGCTGAGAGGAAACCCATGCAATTTGTGTATATATTCAGATTTGGTGTGTTTGATTTTTGTGTGTTTAGTTTGGTGTGTTTGATTTTTGTGTGTTTAGTTTGGTGTGTTTGATTTTTGTGTGTTAGTTTTTACAGGTTAAGTCATTTCAAGATGGAAGACGCTCTCGCAAATCTTCATAAGTAATTTTATTTTCTCCCTCAAAACATTCTGATGAAAGTCTACAAAGCTCGCTTGGAATGAATGAGACTACTAATTATTAAAGGTATTCCTACTGACATTTGTTGGATTATTGAAGTACGGGTCCGATTGGCAGGTGAGTCTTCTGACTCTTTTATTTCACATTTTTCTGGTTTAGGAAGAAACACCTTTGCTAAAAAAAGAAGAGCTAAAAGAATGGGTGTATGCCATAAATATGCTTGTATGTTTTGTGATACTCGTTGTCGTTCTTTAGGAATGGTGTCTGATAACCGTGAAGATAAGATAAATTTCATTAGAGATGGCTTGAGTAAGGAGTCTTTAGATGACATATCTAAATATCTTGAGACGCATCCCAGTGGATATGTGTATCACGAAATTCGCGAGTTATATACACAATTCCGAAAAGAAAGACCAAAGTTAAGTCTCGGGAATCTGACTCTAAAAGACCATGTTTGCCAATTTATAAGAAACTTGGATGAGAAGCTTGTCCATGACGCATAGACATCAATCAAGCTGTTACTTTCTTGTAAATATTATATCTCTTTGTCTTTTCCTAATAATTGTGATTTGTTTTGTTATTTTCTTTTATTTTCACAGACAGGATCTAGAGTTTTTGACCTTTCACGATTTCTTTGCTAACAATCGCCATTTGGAAGATACTAGTGCTATTATTACTCACCCCTTTTCAGGTGTTATAAATTCAACTCATCATTGCACTTTTGAAGGCATCCAGATTTGAGAAAAGAAACATACATAAAATGGAAGCCACTTCAAGAAGACGAGTTGTAAATATCTGTGTCTTTTGTGGTACTAGTGTTGGTACTAAGCCACAATACGTAGCAGCAGCACATGAATTGGGACGAGTCTTAGCTGAAAGGAATATGCACTTAGTATATGGCGGTGGCAATCTTGGACTAATGGGGATCGTTTCAAAGGCCGTACAAGATGAAGGCAGTCAAGTCTTGGGAATAATCCCAAAACCATTGGCAGAGGCGAATCTAATAGGATCATCAAACGGAGAAGAACTAATTATGCCAGATATGTCTGAATGCTGGTAGAAATGATTAACCGTGCTGATGCTTTTATTGCTTTGCCAGGTGGCTTGGGTACAATGGAGGAAATCTTTACAGTACTATCTTGGGCGAACTTGAACATACACCAGAAACCAATTGGACTGTTCAACGCAGATGGATTTTATGATTTTCTTTGTGTATTTCTTGATGATGCCCGGAGAAATGGGTTCGTGTCAAAACCTTTAAAAGAACTCCTCTTCACTGCCAGAACTGCCCAGGATTTAATTTACCAAATCTTTGCCTTTGAACCACAAATTGACCCTATCATCTCCAAGATAAACTGGTCCGATAATGATTGTGGTAAAAATCGTCGGATAAATCTGGATCTTAACCTTTAATTTTCATTTTAGATGTAGAATTTCAGCTAACCATGTACTGTTTCTAAACTCATCTTCTACTTTTTAAGACATAATGGACAATGTCTCATTTAGGTTTGGGGGTGGGGAATAGTTGTAGTATTTTGTTTTTATGTTGTTTTTATTTTTAGTCCAAAATATTCGAAAAATTCAAAAAAAATTGAAAATTTTTACAAAAATCAAAAAAATATTTTGTGTTTTTTGCTTTTAATTTGATTAATCAGGTGAAATTGGTGTAAGATAGCTGAGTAAGGAGTTTCCACTCCTGAGACGTATCTCAACCTATTTCGGAACAAGTTAATTTTTGTTTATTTCATTTTAAATTATTTAATTTGTGAATTCTCCATAAAATTGACTAAAATGAATCTTCATATGCTCAGTTGACAGGTATTATCAACATACATGGTAACATACGGACATGAGTTATAATTGACGAGTTGTAATTGATGAGTTTGTAATATTTAGTGCTCTAGTTTAATTGGAGGAAACATCTAAAAAAAGCGATGGGATAAAAAACAAAACGTTTGAGATCCGAGTTATTAAGTCCGTAAGGGTATTTTAACACCTAGTGCCTGTGGGACACAGAAATCGGTGACGCTGTTCCAGGCTCACGGCTCGGTCGGGAGTACGGAGTAGCCCGCGGGGGACTAAACCGGAGAATAAAGGAGTCGCCACCCAGTGTGAACTGGGAAATGATTTAAGGCTGCACTCACCTCTCGCAAGGGAAGACCTCAAACCGTTGGGTTCATAATGGTCCCTTACTTATGCCACTTGTAATGAACTGATTTGTGCAATAATTTAATCAAGTCTACACAACATACATTTGCAAAAGTAATCTACATCTAAGTTCATATACAACCTAAATGTAAGTTTGTATGATTTAAAAGTAAATTCTCATAACGACAAACATACAATATCACACAATAAACATGTTGAATAAATAACGATCTAAATATAATGTAAATTAAATTCCTATTGCGAAAGGTAAATGACTAAATCATGCATAAAAAAAATAACGTACTAAAATTAAATCATACTAAAAATAAAAATAACCTCATAACGGCCTAATCATGCTTAAATACAAGTTTGGATGAAATGAAATATGTGAATCTCTCAAGTGGTACGGGGCATTGTATCCCGAGTGCAAATCATAATACCGTCCATTCGGATTCGGCTATGGAATTTATGTCCGGGTTTCCATCCAATATACCACAAGAGGGAACACATATTCCATTCACCCGGAATCACATCATACACTAATTCACAATATTCATGCGAGATAAAGTGATGGAATAACTAAAAATAAAAGGATAATAAATAAAATGGGTGCCCTTAGGCCTAACCTCTTTTGTCGTCTCTCGAAAGCGCGTTACACGGCCGTCGGAAGGGTTGATGTTCCGTAACTTTTCTGGTTCACTAATCCAACGTTTTTCCTCACTGTTTCGCTGTTAGAGCTGCTGTTTTCACTCGCGGTTTCCACTCGCTGTTTTCTCTATTTTTGTCCACTGTTTTCAGACAATTTTTGGGTTGGTTCAAAGGCTGTTTTGATGTTGATTTTTGGGTTTATTCTCAGGCAGTTTCAAGGCAGTTTGTGGAGGTTGATTTTACGTGTGCATAGGCCACGTGCAAGGGCAGTATTAGCATGAGGTGTAGGGCTGTTTGAATGGGCTTATGTGCGTGAATAGCTAAGGGCTGTTGGAGTGCAATGGCGTGAGTGGTGGACTAATTTTAGGAGGTAATTAACTTGGCTTTGTGTTCTTGTGGCCGTGTGGTATTGAGGGCAGTTTGGCGTGAACTAGGGTTGATGATTTAGGCTGCTGCCGAGAGGGGCTAGGGCTGTGATCTGCGTGTGTTTAGTGTGAAGAGGGAATGAGACTGATGGAGGTTAGGCGTGGAGCTATGTATTGGAGGCAGTGAGTTGAGTGGGTTGTCCTTGTTTCACGTTGAAGGGAGTTTGGTTTACGTTGGTTGATGAGTGCAAAGAGTGCTGTAGGGTTTTGTTTTACGTGGAGAGGGACCGTATGTATGGGATGAGGCAGTGGCGTGGCTGAAGGGTTCTTGTGCGTGAACAAAGGAAAGTGCAAGGGTTGATGAACGTGGGTTCTGTGCCGAGGGAGCAAAGTGTCGTGGTAGTGTGTTTGAGGGCAAGAGGCTGAGTGTTTTGTGAGGGCTGAGTGTGAAGGTTAGGTGAGGGCAGTTTACGTGGCTAATGGGTTGTTGTTTTGATTTGCAAAGTGTCAAGGGGGAGAGGTTGTGCGTTACTTTAGCTGTCTTTGGCTGGGAGAGAAGGCGTGAAGTGAGTGTTTCAGAGGTATGTGCGTGAATGATATGGGACCAAGAGAGAGGAATGTTACGTGGGTTCTTTGAGTGGGCTGGCTGAGAGCTATTAGGGTTTATTATTCCTTTTGTTTTGACCGAGAGAGAGATGGAAGAATGTTTAGGGTTTCTTTGTGAGTGTATTGCCGAGAGTTTAGGGTTTCTTCCGTTTATTGCCAAGCCCCGGGAGCAAGGGTTCATTGTTTCTCTTTTTATAATGGAGAGGGGGTTGAGGGGGAGTGAGGGAATTATTATTTTAACGATTTGTTGTTTGGTGGGGGGGTGAGTGAATTTATTAGGGTGGCAAATTATTTAATGTTTGGCTTTTGAAAAGAGAGGGGTGAGGCATGTGCAGGTGATGTGCTTGGTGTTTTTTATTTGTTTATTTGAAAGTGGGACGTGGGCTACTTGGTTTATTTGATGGATGTGATGTGTTGTTTGGCTTGTAGTGTTTGGCATTTATGTCTTGAATGGCTTGTTGAATTTTGTATGGTTTAGTTTATTGTTTATGTTTTGAATTTGTTTACGTGGGGGAGGAATTGCTTGGCTTTTGTGATCTTTATTTAATGAATTTTGTTTAGGTGTTGAAATTGGGTGAGGAGTTGCTTTGGTTTATTTAATGGGTTTTGGCTTAGTCTTTATTCACGTGGGGTTTGGGTTATTAAATTGGTTTTGTTGAATTTTGTGTAGTGACGTGGGGCATGTGGGTAGGTTTAAGGTTCGAGCCGAGGGATAAATTTTGAAACAGAAGCTTAACGAGCAAACCCGAAGCTAAGCGAGTGAACCAAAACCAACGAGGCATCAATTTTTTAATCTTCCCTTCCGACGTCTGTTTCCCGCTACTTCCGCGACTTAAAAGGTAGTGCCTCCGTACGAGGCTAATCATCGGGACTTACATGCAAAAATATAGTGCCTACAGTCGCCCCCACTTTGATGGGACTTGTGTAGTGTGTGACAATGACAATCCTATCAAAGTCAATGCAATGCATTTTTACTTACCTGGCTCGCCAGCTGCCACTTGACTTGCCATGTATTGAGTTGTGTCGATTTGATTACGCCGTACCTGGCGTGCTAAACCCCGTACCTAGGGTGTTGCGGTTGCATCTCCGTACCTAGAGTGCCACAATAGTCTGAATATCGTACCTGGCGTGCTAAACCTCGTACCTAGGGTGTCGCGGTTGCGTCTCCGTACCTAGAGTGCCGCAATAGTCTGAATGCCGTATCTAGCGTGCTAAACCCCATACATAGGGTGTCGCGGTTGCGTCTCCGTACCTAGAGTGCCGTAATAGTCTGAATGTCGTACCTGGCGTGCTAAACCCCGTACCTAGGGTGTCGCGGTTGCGTCTCCGTACCTAGAGTGCCGCAATAGTTTCTCCATACCTGGAGTGTCGTACCTGGCATGCTAAACCTCATACCCAAGGCGTTGCAGTAATATCTCCATACCCGGAGTGCCGTAGTAGTGTCTCCATACCCGGAGTGCCGTACCTGGCATGCTAAACCTCATACCCAAGGCGTTGCAGAAATATCTCCATACCCGGAGTGCCGTACCTGGCATGCTAAACCTCATACCCAAGGCGTTGCAGTAATATCTCCATACCCGGAGTGCCATACCTGGCAATAATGATACTGATAATGATGTGGGCCTCACCCCAGAGTGCCATACCCGACTAGACTTGATACTGATATTGATGTGGGCCTCGCCCCCAGACTGCCATACCCGGCCAAACTTATACTGATGTCTCCATACCCGGAGTGTTATACCCAGCAAAACTGATACTGATAATAATGTGGGCCTCGCCCCCAGAGTGCCATACCCGGCCAGACTTGATACTGATAATGATGTGGGCCTCGCCCCCAGAGTGCTATACCTGGCAAGACTGATACTGATAATGATGTGGGCCTCGCCCCCAGAGTGCCATACCCGGCAAGACTGCTACTGATGCTGATGTTTCATTTCAACATATTGTATTGCCTCTTCTCGAGATAATCCTGATAGGTAGACATATTTTCGTCCTCAACGAATGCTTTGCGTCGAAACCTGAGAACCTTCAAAGTACTCGATACACTCAACTCTGATCGTCTGAATAGGTGATCTGAACTAGACTCCTAGTGTGTGTGTGCCAAGGCTCTTTCACAACTTATTCCTTAAGTGAGCCAACTTGATGATTTTGTCTCGGAGAATTGGATCAGTAGGTCTAACCAACCTAGATGTCTTAGTCAGACTCTGTGATTACTTCGTCATACTCAACATGATATGGTCTTCTTCTTTTTTCCTTGTCTCTTTTCATTCTTTTCATTCTTTTTTTTTTCTTTTTCATTTTCTCTTTTCTTTCTTTTTCTTTCTTTTTCTTTTCTTTCTTTTTTTTCTTTCTTTTTCTTTTCTTTCTTTTTCTTTCTTTGACACACCTACCCTTTAAGGTAGCATTTCTCCTTATGGTGGTCCTAATACTCGCCCATGGGTAGCTTCACGCTTATCGATTATAGGTGGTCTATTTTTTTCTTTTCTTTTTCTTTGCATTTCAGAGACTTTTTCTTTGTTTCCAACCATATCATATATCGTAGCATAAGTAAACCAGGGTGGACATCCAGGCAAGCGGTCATTCACTAATAGATCATCTCTTTAACTAGTCATCTTGCCAACTACTCAGGCTTCTACTGTTGAGCTCCAGTAATCAAGTGCTCACAAGTCTAGTCGAGATCAATCCATTCAGAGTACCGGATGAGAGCACATCTCGCACTTCTTATTTCTAAGGTTTCTCCCTACAGCAAACAATGTCATCACCGGACATATGCCTAACCATCAAAGACTTCTGTCTCTCCACGGAATTCTTCCTCTCCACTACTGATAATCTGGGCTTCGCCCCCTGGGATTCTTTCTCAAAACTGATGTTGATACGGGTCTCAACCCTGGGACTCATCCCGAAACTGATATTGTCGTGGGCCACGACCCTGGGACTCATCCCCGAAATTGACACCGATTCATTCCTGAAACTGATAACACTGTTGCTGCTTCTGGTTGGCTTGCCTTTGCCGCTTTCTCTTTTCTTCTTCGAAACCTGTGAATACAAAACAACAGAATAAAGATGTGTGCATGTGATGCGTACGTATGTAAGTGTAGGGGTACTCACTGTGTCTTGTGGGTTAGATCCGCATCGTGCTCCTTGGCGCCGTGTGCCTACACGTATCTCTAGTCGCCCCTTTGGAGTTCGGTTCTTTTTTTACCGGACCTGCAAACATAGAACAGACAAAACACAAAAAGAATGCAAGTATGTCACATGTATGCATTGCATGCATGAGTTTCCTATCCCGTCGGGTTATGTCTTCTGCCAATTCACTTGGTGATTGCTCAGTCTTCTTTCCCTCAGGTAAAGTGCTGCTTCAATCTATCTACATTGATTATCTTGGTTAATTCATTCCCCTCTAAGTTTGACAGTCTCACTGCTCCATTTCCCATTACCTTCTTGACTATGTAGGGTCCTTCCCAGTTTCGTCTGAACATTCCTTTCGGGTCCATCGTTAGCGGCTTTGACTGCTTAAATACCAGATTCCCCTCTCTGATCTTAGTAGGACGCACCTTTTGTTGAATGCCCGGGCCAATCTCTTCTGGTATAACTGGATATGATGTAAGGACTTCATTCTCTTCTTATCGAGCAATACCAACTGTTCAAATCTCTGCGAGGCCTATTCTTGTTCAGGTAACTCTGCTTCTGCTAATACCCTCATGGACTGTATCTCAACTTCCACAGGCAGTACTATTTCCATTGCCTTTAAACGCTTCCGCTGAATTTCATTCGCTTGTCTTTTGTATAGTTCTCCCTTCGAACTCACATATTGAGAAGCCACTTTTGAAAGGCTATCCTGTCTTTTCTGCATGCTTCTTTCGGGAATTCCCCGTGTTCTGATTCACTCATGTTTGCTAGCGACCTTTTGACGAGTCTTCCCTCTTCCCTAACCCAATGGGTATCTATGATGGCTTTTAAGACACAGAGGTTAACATGATGCGTGTATGCATGAGATGCATGAGATGCGTGCAATGTATAGAATATATAAGTCGGCCCATTATCATTTTAAAGCATTCAATCATACTATTGCGCGGTGCAAACTTGTCCCAGTTGAAAAGGCCCAACAAGTTTATACTTTTGCTATAACATGGCTAAACAACTTCAAATAATAAGAGGCCTAAACACGAAATGGCCCATTGGCATTTTAGAAGCTTTTGGCCCAATTGTCAAAGGACATGAACTTGTCCCAGTTTAAATGGCCCAACAAGTTCACATCTCTTGACAAAAAGTCCAATTGAATCCAAATAACGATGGTCCTAAACACAAACATAAATAAATAACTTCTACTGGTCATGCAACTAAGGTTCACATGTAGTTTTAAAGGAATGTAAACAAAGGCTCTCGCTGACGAAGGATTGCCCACAACTAGGAATCCCCACTCAAGGGTTCAAACGACCAAGTGAGCGCACCTTTTTTATACCTTACGGTACGTGCCAATGAGTTGCGGTATGTGACTAACTGTCAAATGGATTTCTTATTGTAGATTCCCCAGAGGGAGGGTGGAGCGAACTCTCTTAAATACCCAAGCCTCTTAGGCTCTTATCACCTTGGTGACAGGAATAAACAATAAGTCCTCCAAATTAGTCTATCACAATGAGCTACGGGTGAATGATTATCTAGGTGTCTTCACAGCTTTTCCTTATAGAAAGGTAGTGAGTGAAGGAAGACACCAAACCATCACCTAGCCTTAACAATGCCTTTGATTAAACTCCCTAAACCCACAGTAACGTGGTTAATTAAAGCACAAATCACGAACATTACAAGACATTATTTCGGGGCCGATTCTCTATCCCCAGTGGAGTCGCCAGACTGTGGGACATAGAAATCGGTGACGTTGTTCCAGGCTCGCGGTCCGGTCGGAGTACGGAGTAGCCCGCGGGGGACTAAACCGAGAATAAAGGAGTCGCCACCCAGTGTGAATTGGGAAATGATTTAAGGCCGCACTCACCCCTCGTAAGGGAAGACCTCAAACCGTTGGGTTCGGAATGGTCCCTTACTTGCCACTTGTAATGAACTGATTTGTGCAAGAATTTAATCAAGTCTACACAACATACATTTGCAAAAGTAATCTACATCTAAGTTCATATACAGCCTAAATGTAAGTTTGTATGATTTAAAAGTAATTCTCATAACGACAAACATACAATATCACACAATAAACATGTTGAATAAATAACGATCTAAATATAATGTAAATTAAATTCCTATTGCGAAGGTAAATGACTAAATCATGCATAAAAAAATAACGTACTAAAACTAAATCATACTAAAAATAAAAATAACCTCCTACGGCCTAATCATGCTTAAATACAAGTTTGGATGAAATGAAATATGTGAATCTCTCAAGTGGTACGGGGCATTGTATCCTGAGTGCAAACCATAATACCGTCCATTCGATTCGGCTATGGAATTTATGTCCGGGTTTCCATCCAATATACCACAAGAGGGAACACATATTCATTCACCCGGAATCACATCATACACTAATTCATAATATTCATGCGAGATAAAGTGATGGAATAACTAAAAATAAAAGGATAATAAATAAAATGGGTGCCCTCAGGTCTAACCTCTTTTGTCGTCTCTCGAAAGCGCGTTACACGGCCGTCGGAAGGGTTTATGTTCCGCAACTTTTCTGGTTCACTAATCCAACATTTTTCCTCGCTGTTTCGCTGTTAGAGCTGCTGTTTTCACTCGCGGTTTTCGCTCGCTGTTTTCTCTATTTTTATCCACTGTTTTCAGGCTATTTTTGGGTTAGTTCAAAGGCTGTTTTGGTGTTGATTTTTAGGGCGATTCTCATGCAGTTTCAAGGCAGTTTGTGGAGGTTGATTTTACGTGTCCATAGGTTGCGTGCAATGGCAGTATTAGCGTGAGGTGTAGGGCTGTTTGAAGGGGCTTATGTGCGTGAATAGCTAAGGACTGTTGGAGTGCAATGGCGTGAGTGGTGGACTAATTTTATGAGGTAATTAACTTGGCTTTGTGTTCTTGTGGCCGTGTGGTGTTGAGGGCAGTTTGGCGTGAACTAGGGTTGATGATTTAGGCTGCTGCCGAGAGGGGCTAGGGCTGTGATCTGCTTGTGTTTAGTGTGAAGAGGGAATGAGGCTGATGGAGGTGAGGCGTGGAGCTATGTATTGGAGGCAGTGAGTTGAGTGGGCTGTCCTTGTTTCACGGTGAGGGAGTTTGGTTCACGTTGGTTGATGAGTGCAGAGAGGGCTGTAGGGTTTTTTTTATGTGGAGAGAGACTGTATGTATGGGATGAGGCAGTGGCGTGGCTGAAGGATTATTGTGCGTGAACAAAGGAAAGTGCAAGGGTTGATGAACGTGGGTTCTGTGCCGAAGGAGCAAAGTGTCGTGGCAGTGTGTTTGAGGGAAAGGGGCTGAGTGTTTTGTGAGGGTTGAGCGTGAAGGTTAGTTGAGGGTAGTTTACGTGGCTGAGGGGTTGTTGTTTTGATTTGCAAAGTGTCAAGGGGGAGTGGCTGTGCGTTACTTTAGGGTTTGGCTGTTTGTAAGGTGGCTTTCACGTGGGTGCTTGTGTGGCATGCAATGTGTCTTTGGCTGGGAGAGAAGGCGTGAAGTGAGTGTTTCAGAGGTTTGTGCGTGAATGAGAGGGGACCAAGAGAAAGGAAGGTTACGTGGGTTCTTTGAGTGGGCTGGCTGAGAGCTATTAAGGTTTATTATTCCTTTTGTTATGACCGAGAGAGAGATGGAAGGATGTTTAGGGTTTCTTTGTGAGTGTATTGCCGAGAGGTTAGGATTTCTTCCATGTATTGCCAAGCCCCGGGAGCAAGGGTTCATTGTTTCTCTTTTTATAATGGAGAGGGGTTGAGGGGGAGTGAGGGAATTATTATTTTAATGATTTGTTGTTTGGTGGGGGGTGAGTGAATTTATTAGGGAGGCAAATTATTTAATGGTTGGCTTTTGTAAAGAAAGGGGTGAGGCAAGTGCAGGTGAGGTGCTTGGTGTTTTTGATTTGTTTATTTGAAAGTGGGACGTGGGCTACTTGGTTTATTTGATGGATGTGATGTGTTGTTTGGCTTGTAGTGTTTGGCATTTGTGTCTTGAATGGCTTGTTGAATTTTGTATGGTTTAGTTTATTGTTTATGTTTTGAATTTGTTTACGTGGGGGAGGAATTGCTTGGCTTTTGTGATCTTTATTTAATGAATGTTGTTTAGGTGTTGAAATTAGGTGAGGAGTTGCTTTGGTTTATTTAATGGGTTTTGGCTTAGTCTTTATTCACATGGGGTTTGGGTTATTAAATTGGTTTTGTTGAATTTTGTGTAGTGACGTGGGGCAAGTGGGTAGGTTTAAGGTTCGAGCCGGGGGATAAATTTTGAAACAGAAGCTTAACGAGCAAACCCGAAGCTAAGCGAGTGAACCAAAACCAACGAGGCATCAATTTTTGAATCTTCCCTTCCGATGTCCGTTTCCCGCGACTTCCACGACTAAAAAGGTAGTGCCTCCGTACGAGGTTCATCATCGGGACTTACATGCAAAAATGTAATGCCTGCAGTGCCCTAAAACCAATTGGTTTGGGAGCCACTGGCCCAAAGCTTGCTATATGGATCAAAAATGTTACAATATATATATATATATATATATATCTGAAGTCTGAAATCTGAGTAATTAAGTCTGTATGGGTGTCTTAACACCTATTGCCCTAAAATCAAATATTTTCGGAGTCACTGGCCTAAAGCTCGCTACATGGATGGAAGATATTTTATATAAATTAAAAAAAAATCAGAAAAATATTTCATTGCTTAAAAAATGTGTGAATTCTGATATAACTTTAGGACAAAATATTACCTTGTTTTCAACTACATTTGTGACTATTGTGGGCAAAAATGAGTTGATTAATATTTTGTTGGCTGTGTGTATGGAGAATGGTAAAAATAATCAGAGAATTTACTTATTCAGTAATTTAGAAAGAAAGAAAACAACTCTAAACTTGGATAAAAAGTTTCACCTGGTTAGTCACTAACTTCTTTATTCTCTTTTCTCTTGTCTTTTTTCTTTTTGTGCATTAGTTTTATTATCTTTTTACTTTTGTAAAACGTTTGTGAGTATCGTTGTTGTAAGCCCTCACAAGACTATAACTCGTCCACTAGGGACACCTAGGGGTTTAAAGGCTTGTCGCATACGCTAAATGCAACCGTGATCCCTACGAAAGTGGCTTAGTTAAAATTTATTTTATAGATATTTTATGTTGTTGTTTTGCTCGAGGACTAGCAAAATGTCAGGTTTGGGGGTGTGATGAGTGGTAAATTTATCACTATTTTCCACTCATTTGACCTAATATTTTGTATAGTTTCTCGAATTTTGTGAATATTTTGATGTGTTTTGTGTTATTTTGTAGATAAATAAAGTTTCAGGACACTCTGGAGGTGATTCAGGGCCAAAACAATGAAAAACGGACAAAAGGGAAAAATCGTCTTTTGGTGCATCATGACGCGTAGCCTGCATCACGACCTCTAATGTGCGCCGAATCTGTGCTAAAATACACCGGGACACGTGGACCAATCAGAGGGATTTTACTAAAATACGCCGGATGCTAACGTGTGCCTGCCACGTGTCAACATCACAACTGATCATGCTAACGTGCGTCGTGCCACGTGTCATCATCACATGCTGCCGAAAATCACCATCACCACGTGTCGTCCACGTGTTAGCTATGTGGTGTCCACATCAGTCACATGTCGAGTCAGCATGCCACGTGTCAGCCATGTCATCATCCGTCAATCATCTCATGACACGTGTCACAATCACACGATGCCGATAATCAACATCGCGATGTGTCACCACGTCAGCATAATTATTGAGTTAATCATCCAAAATGCCACGTCAGCAGATAAGGGAATCAAAGCAGCCAATCGAAATTTGCCACGTCATCACGTAACGACGCAAGAGTAATCCATGCGTCGCGAAGTGAGAGGCCTACTGACGCCTATAAATTCAGCTTAAAATTTCAGTTTCAGATGTACCTTCCTCTTTGAATTCTCTGATAATAATAAGGAGTTTGTATCTAGTTTGTTTAAATTTCAGTTCTGTAATTAATTTTAGTTACTTTTTGTAATAGTAATTTACTTTCTTTACTTTTTCAGTTTTTACTATTCTGCAATGAGGAGGTAATTTCCCCATGCTAGGGTGAATGATAAAGCTTTTATTGTTGCTATTTAGATTAATCTCCCTTAATTATAATATAATAACTATTTAAAACTTGACTTAATGAGGATACCGCTATAATGCTAGTTGGTAATTGATATTAAATTGGTTTTATCCTGACTAAGCAAGTATACCGCCTGGTTGGTCAGTTGGTAATTAATTATTAATTTGACTTGATCAGGTTACCGCCTATATGGCTGGTTGGTAAAATCACACAAGTTAATATATTATATTAATAGAGATATTTAAAATAGTAGTAATAAAAGTGGATCCTTTAACCATAGCATTTTCTTTTATTGTACTTTTTCCTTTTTAAATTCTAGCATTTACTTTTCAGCATTTTACTTTATGTCTTTTATTTATAAGTTTTTACTAGTTGTAAATATGTGTCGTAGCTAAGCCCGTATTCTGGGGTTGTGATGAAATCCAATATCATCGATTTATAAGGGGTTATTTTATATTTTGGGTAATATAAAGGTTTACTTATTAAGTCTTAAGCTTAATGCTTCTTGTTAACTGGCCACTAATAAGATTGATCGGGTAAACTTAAAATAAACTTGACGAAGGAATTTTAGGTTTAAGACCCTAGACTTAATAGCGAAATTTCTCAAATTTATAAAACTATTCAGGTTTGTGATTTCTTCCAATATCTTTTTAAAGATGAAGTGGTTATTTCATGTTTGTGTAATATATTGGTTTACTAACCTGGAACACGAAATTCTGCAAAAGCCTCTGTCGATGGTCGGATGCAAATACCCAGTGTAACCCAATTAAATCATATGTCTATGTTAATCCAATTACCTGGATTCATTAAGACTAAGTTCCAATTGTGGTTACCCCCGCCCGACAGGTATATGTCTATCATGTAAGGAAATCTATTAAAGGGTTATCTATCCTCAATGAAGATCGTGAGCTATTAAACCTAGGGTTATCGTGTTGGGGTTGGTGCTCAGAGCGCCAATCCGGGCCGTATTTATGTCTGATTCATGAATACGAACATCCCCTTATTCCATAATATTACTATTTATGGTTGCACCTCTTGTTCTTATATACGTATTCGATCTGATCACGATTAGATTGAAACTAAATGTGGTTTAGTGATATGTATATATTAGACAAAGGCCCGATAATATATAATGCAGTACACAGTTACAAAGTTAGTTTGTAATTGACATTGGGAAGTGTCACTGCTATATGAATATTATCAAACATAGTTCCTGGTCAAGATTTGCTAACACGGGTCGGTTAGTCAAATCCGTTGAGACCAGTACATGTCGTATATCGAGACTTGGTCCGATGGTTTATCCCAATGAACCATGAGTCTATGGAGACTCGTATAGACGTGTAGGTGTTTATAGTGGATAAACACTGAACGGCTCACTGAAGATTCTTAATGGATGGTACGCCAACGTCAATAAGAATCTTCTCGGGTTGAGTAGCATAGTGGTCCTTCGACTTGAGATACCACTGTGGATGTATGAGACATCCTCCACACTTAGATGGCAGTCACGTCACCGATCTATTTAGATCAGACCTCCGCCTGTTCGTTGGGTGTGGATCGATCCTCAGGATATCCTGTGTGTGTCAAGATAGGATCCGTCAGTTCTGTGTACAGAGCATAGGTAGTCCATATATGATTAGCAGTCTGTTAAATCTGTGGCCACAGTATACTTCGGAAGTAAGTTCCGAGTGTTATTTAAAGATTGCTAATAGATACGTCGACGAGATAATACCTATAGAGATTTGACGTTTACATCTATATCTCTGGGATTATCTGGATACCTGTGACGGAGGGATTATACGTATGCAATGACCTCGACCTGTATGATTCAGCTAGTTTATCCGTGATCGTCATAATCTACGGGTGGATAGATTATGCACATGAAATTGGATTTCGTGATGGATATACCTGAATCTAGAGAGTCTCAATAATGAAACATACTCGTAGAGCACTAGAGCAACATTTATGAATAATGATGATTATTTATAAATCGTTTAATCGTTAAACGAAAAATACATGCGAACGGGCCGAACCGTCATTTCCTAATTAATGTGTATTTGTATTTAATATATGATATTATTAAATACACATTAATAAATAGTCAAATAAAGGTATTTGACATATATCATCAATAATGTATTTGAGATATTTAAAGTAAATATAATACATATATTTGATATATTTGTATTTAATTAATTATTTAATTATTTAATTGTTAAATGATTAATATAATTAAAATATAAATATATCACCAAATGATAAAGTTAGGAAATGATTATAAGTTGCAATTGTTGACTTATACATTAAAGGAAAAGGTTGTCAAATTGATTTTGACTTCTTAAGATATTTGTTCAAAATTGTTTGAAAAATAAAAATATCTTTTTCCTTTATTTCTTTATAATTTCGGCCAATACACTTAAATATAAGAGTTATATTCTTCTTAGTTGCATTTGTTGACTTAATATAAATATCTATAAAGTGTTATTAAGATATTTTATCAAGTTGATTAAATGAAATTGCAAATGAAATTGAAATTAATTTTTCTTATAAATGCTTGGACAATTTCGGCCAAGGGTAAAATATTACAAGTATATATTGTTTTTCATTTCATTTTTAATCTAACCTAATACACTTTAAAGAAAAACTCCATTAATGGAAGCAAAGGAAGCTTGTGAGAAAGAAAGAAGAAGTCAAAGAAAGCTTGGATTTTAGTGAGTTTTTCCAACTTGCTATTAGAAAGGAAAATGTTCCTTAGGATCTAGGCTTTAACATATGATGTTCTTAGGTTATTTCTTTCTTTATTCCTTGTGTTTTTGTTGATGGAAGTTTTGATGGAAGTGTTGTGCATGTATGATGAAGGAAGGTTGTGACTATTGTAGTTATAAGCTTTCTTTTAAGGTTTTGGAAACCATGTTGCTAATCTAGAGTTGTTGACCCACTCTTAGATGACCTAGATTTGATCTTGAGTTGTTTCATTGTGTTGAGACTTTGATTGGATGGAAGAAACATGATTGAAGTAGTTGATTTAACCAATTTGGTCTAATTTGTCCAATTTGAAGAAATTGAAAAATTAGGGTTCATGACCAATTCCAAATTTGGGGGTTTTCATATATGTTGTGTATTTGGATGTGTATATGATGCATATAAAGTTTCATGTTCATTGGATTACATCTTGATGTGTTTTGATGCATGAAATGACAAAGTGCACAAAATGGCACCTTGGAGGTGCATTCGGCCAAAGATTAAAAATTTGGGTTTTTTGGTGCTTTTGGTGTTTTGATGTTTTGAACATGCTAAGTTCATCTTAGAAATGATTTAGAATCATTCAAAATTGATTAGATCAATTTCGGACTAAAATGGACAAAATACTAAAGTAAGGGTAATTTGGTAAATTCACTTAAATATGATTTATTTGAATTTTATTTCATAATTTGATTATTGGATAATTAAATAAATATGTTTATTTAATTCATCCGAGAAAAAGTTTTGAAATCGGAAGATACGATCTTCCGCCGCTTCCGCTGCGTTACCGGATTCTGCCCCTAAAACCCCTACATATCGATCCCACGAGGACTTAATACCTAAGCTATTAGTTTTATGAGATCGCGACCGCTAACGTGCGCCGGATCTCTGCTAAAATACGCCGGGACACGTGGACCAATTAGAGAAATTTTTCTAAAATACGCCGGATGCTAACGTGCGCCGAATCTGCTAACGTGCGTCTGCCACGTGTCAACATCACAACCCTGGATAGTTTTATAAATTTGAATTTTCCTCAATCTACTTTCGCGTCTTTTTATTTACTTGTTTTAATTTTAAAGTCACCATTCCAATCAAACAATCAATCCATTAGATACTAGTAATCATTTGACCTCATAAAACTAATAGCTTAGGTATTAAGTCCTCGTGGGATCGATACTTTTTATACTACTTGAACGATACGTGAGCTTGCGTTATACGCGTGTGACAACACTGGTCAGAATCTCTCGGGTAGATTTGACTAGTTGCTTGTAGAAGCCATGATCGCTTTCTCGGACGATTAAGTCTTTGTTGAGAAAACCTCTCTATGACCAAATGAAATTTCCTACAAGCAATACAACAACCAAACTCTATATTCCCAAGAGGGGGTGAATTGGGTTATTGCCTAATAATGTGGAAAAAAATCTTTGCCGATTAAAAATGCTTTCAACGATTAAGCCTTAGGGTATATTTTCTCATACAATAAATATTACCTATATGCAAGTTTCTAATATATAAGTAAATGTAAAATTAAACTGTGGTAATTAAATAGTTAAGGGATAGAGAAAATAACACTGTGAGTTATAGTGCTTCGGCCAACAATGCCTACGTCCACTCCATCAAGCCGCGCTTGAAGTTTTTCACTATCAACCGAGTTTTTTTCGTGGCTTACCCCCAACCAAGAGTTTTACACAAGGTTCACTCCAAACCCTTACACTTTGAGTTTTCTACGTAGGCTCACTCACTAACCTTTATAATTACCCAAACGATGAGATTTCACAAACCACAAGTGTTTTGAGTAAGAAGTTTATAAACACACTTGGGCACTCACAAAGATGATGAAGATTCTAAATGTGAGTTGCTTACCCAAGTGTTCTAAGCTCACTACTAAAGATTAGAACGTGTAGTGTGTGAGCTTGATGTATGAGTGTGTATGATTAAGAAGGTTTATAAAATACTATTGTTTTTGCTCTCTTAGAATGTATATGAAGGTTGTGTAACATTGAAAAAATGAATTGGGGCTCAATTTATAATAAAATACAAGGCAATCCCCAATTCTCTATCTGAGACCGGTATGCCGATCTCCAGACACTAGTATGCCGGTCTGGCATAATAATGACTCTTAACTACTATATTATCATTTAAATATGTCCGTTAAGGACCGATATGGTCACCGGTATTAGGACCGATTTGGTCCGTGTCAGTTCTAGTAGCTCTGTAACATACAGGGTTAACCAGTATGGTCACCGGTATGATAACCAATTTAGTTCATGCCGATACCAGTAAGGAACTAGCCGTTAGGCTCACCGATATATGACATGTATGGAGATCGGTTTGGTATGTGACGGATCTAGTAGCTATGCATTCTCTAGGTTCACCAGTATAGTGACCGGTATGGTGACCAGTTTGGTCTGTGTCGGTTCCAATGAGTGTACAAAATAGAGCATCTCACCGATATGGGACCGGTAAGGGACAAGTATGCCAGTATTTGTTCCAAAAATGAAAATATGAAGGTTTTAAGGCATTTTGTACATGAACCTAATGCATCTAAGTGAATGTGCATGTGTCCTATGAGCTTAGGTACTTAGATAAACAATTCTCATTATAATTTAAACTCTAAGCTAAGACTAAACAAGATTTTCTTCGTTTGCCTCTAGTCTTCACATTCACGCTCTTCACCACCAACGTGCTTCGATTTTTTTTTATCATATCTCACTAATATACGTCGAAGATGCCAAATGTTGACGTCATCAAAATCCATTATGCGATTGTGTCGCTAACACATTTCTCATGAGTGACAAACTTGAGGTCCTCACATATTAGGATAGTGTTCATGTTACTTTTCCACTTAATTTTATTATCCCCAATTAATTTTTCATTTGCAAGTATAGAGATAATAGATGACACCATTAAATAAGCTGATGAGTACTTATTATATACACTTTTCAGTGTATTTACTATTGATTTCCCCTTAAATTATGTTTTTGAATGTATTAATTTTACTAATATTCATCATTTTATTATTTAGGATATATTATATGAAGAATTAAGTAAAAAAGAGTGAAAGTCCAAAATTCCTGATTTGCACTAGTGAATTCATGATTTGAGCAGTCTTTGGTATTTTGACAATAATGTTCTCATATAATATCTAATTAAGGTGATTCAAGTTGCATTTGAAAAATGACTCAATTATCTACAACTTTATATGACCGACTGAGACTCTGTCTTGGGTAAAATCGAGCTTGAAATTAAAGGTTATGTACTGCAGCCAGTGTCGCGACACAGAATCATGTGGTACGACACTAGCCAATTTAAAATCATTTTAATGGCTTAAAAAAGATATGTGGCATGCCTCTAATACCTTTGTGGTGCGCCACCAATGAGATAACTCCAAAATTGAATAAGATTCATGTTTTTTAGAATATCTATATAAGGGGTTCATTCAGGGTTACTTAACAACGTTTTGGGAGGAAAATATCATCTTTTGAAACAAAAACACTCTCTAAACTCAACAATCATTCAAGAAATACCAAGAACAAGAAGATCAAAACAAAAATTATGAAGAGGAGATTGGAGATTTCATAGATTAAAGATTGAAAACCTTCATGATTTAATTTCTTGAACCCTTCTTTATTTATTCTTTTTGCTTATTTTGTTGAACATGATGATGTTGTTTATCTTCTTCATCATGAACTAAATCTTTTTCTATGATCACAATGGAAGCCAATATGAACTTTTATTGATCAAATCTATTTTATAATCAATTTGCGACCTTTTATATGGATTACTTATCATTCTTTATGCTTAATGCGTTCTATTGCTTAATCACCAATATGATAGTTGTGGTAAACCCTAATGAACTTGGAAAACAGAGTTTTTGTTTAGCTTTGGAATTAATAACGTGTGATCTTATTTGTAATAATAGATTTTTATGTAAGATAAGAATACACTTGCAGGGCACACATAACCATAAGTAGAACTTATTCTAAATGAAATTGGCTTAGATTAATTATCATATGAATATAGGTAATTGAATTAAGTTAGATGTTTTTATTTGACAATCAGAAAAGACTTGTAAATAATTTCATGTTCTAGGTTAATAATTCATTATAATTTATCAGTTATAAAAATAAGAGAAAGATTTAAAGGAATATTGTGGGAAAGTTGTCATCATAGGTTCTTCATATCTTATTATCTTGTATGTTTAAGTTTATTTTTTACTTTGCTTTTATTTACTTGTTAGACAAACATAATCGCTAATCTAAATAAGATTAGGGTTGATAAACCTTTGGTAATTGACATTATTAAAAAGTCTCTGTGGGATCGATATGTTTCTAAATTACTTGTACGATACATGCTCTTCCGTGTTATAAAGAATTGTTATCATAAACCATTCATCAATTTACAAATAAAATTACCATGATTTGGTATAAAATTAAATGCGGTGAATGATGCATGATTAATGAACTAGAAATCCTATATAAGAGTTACTATATCGGGGCTTCCTAACTGTAATATCCTGAAAGAGGTATGATGCTACCGGTATGAGAAAGGAATAACTAAGATTCATGAGCCCTAATTATAATGAAAAACAGACATGACGCACCCTAAAAATTAGACCACCTGGAATACAATCCAGCACCAAAATGACCTGTAGTAAACATCATATATGCAAAAGCTCTGTGCCCACAATTATATGTAAAAAATAAAAACTTTAATTTAAATACATATAATAGCTTTCTTAACATGGCTCAACACATAGAAAAAAACAAATAGACTTCTAAATTTATATGACACTCCTTAGGACTCTAGAGTAGAAGACTGCAACTTGAGTGATTAGTTGTATTGATCATGACTTTCCAAAAACTTGTGTGGCTGATCGATCTGGTTGTCAACCTATAAAACTAGCAAATAGTTATGGTATGGCCCAATTGGATCCAACCCAATTGTCCAAAACCATACTTGGCCCAACCAAGCCCATTAGCCCAAATATAACAAATTAGCCCAATCCAATTTTAAGACTAATTTATATTAACATAATATTCCAAATATCACATTAATTTAATTAAAGTGTAATTAACACAATTAATTAATTAAATTAATATTTACAAAATATTAATTAATCCAAATAATCATGTTTTACTTTAAATTCGTGTCCAATACAAATTTAAGCAAAATCAATTCATCCAACAAGCTTCATACTCACGGCAAAGGCAATGAAATAATCATGCAATTTGATTTCAATCCAATTAAATCAACATTTAACATACATTTCATGCCAATTAACACACCCAATTGTTAAATTTCCAAAAATCACCATGAGTAAATTAGGGTTCATATTCGGCCATGGCATGGATTTGGGGAAAAGTTTGATCCAATCAATTTTCTCAAATCCAATGATGCACAAATCCAATTTATCATCATCTAAGTACAACCAAACAACCAATTTCGAATTTACATGCTCCAAGCACAAAATCCCCAAATTAAAGTTAATAACTCTAAAATTCAAATCAAGTTTAGATTGGCTCTGATACCATTGTTAGTGTGTCATACACATGCCAATGATCTCTAAACAAGATTAAAGTGTGAATAATCAAGATAAGTTGCGGAAAAGACTTACATTAATCGGTTGAGAATTTCAAAAATTTCCAATTTTTGTAGAAGCTCCAAGCTTTTTTGTTAAGTTCCAACTCTTGGGTGAGTTTCCCTATCACCTAACAAGACTTCTAAAGTGCTAGCTTTGATGATTTTTGAAGCAAAAATCAATGGAGAGAAGAAGCAACTGTTCGGCCACAATGGAGAAAAAAGAGAGATGATTGATTAGTTCACTTCCAAAGTTGACTTAAGTTGGTAGTTATGTTGTGTAATTAATCCAATTAATAAGCTCAACCACTTCCATCACAAATAGTGACAAGTTGATGTAAGTGATGTGGCTCCCACCCAATTTTGAATTCTAAATTTAAGTTGGCTTACACAACACACTTTGGGCCCGGATTTGTTTAATCCGATTAAACAAATTTTCAGTCGCTAAATAATTAAATCCAATTTAATTAAATTAATGCCTCACAAAATTATTACGAAAGTCGCTTACGAATTAATTCCAAATTAATTCGTTCGCTTGAATTAAAATCCAATTTTAATTCCGAATTGAAATCCAATTTCAATTAATATATCCAATATATTATTTTAGCCCAAATAAATAAATTAAATAGAAAAATCCAATTTAACTATTAAATTTATTTTATCGATTAATTTCAAATTAATCGCGTTCTCTCTTCTATACGAATTTAATCCCAGATAAATTCTTACCGCAATTAATCACAGATTAATTTTCTCTCTCATAATTAATCTCAGATTAATTCTGTTCGAGTCAAATGTCATTGATGAATCTTGGGAAGCGACCCAAGAGATTCATTGATATGTTGGCAGTAAATACGGTCATCGGACTATCCGAACACGTGCGTACCCCGTACCACTTGTTGGAGATTATCTAGGTCCCAAGGATCATAAATCAAGCATGAACATGTGTGAATACATTTGAGGAAGTCGTGGAATACTTACATCGAGCGTTTGAGCGACGCGGAGGCAACAAAAATTTTGTTTTCTGCTTCTTCACTTGTTCGGCAGTGGGCTGCAATTCCTCACTGTTTTTGGCTCGGTTTTGGTCCTTCGTCAAGCTCCAAGCTTCGTCGAATGGTTCTCGGCTCATGGGTGGACTTCCCTATCACCTTCACATTGATCCCAGAGTGTGCTAGCACTCTCGATTTTGCCACAAAATCACACTTGCTTCCTTTTATTTCTTCAAATACTCGGAAGTTCACTGCCTTTGCAGAAGAAGAAATTGAGCAGCCCCAAGGGTGTGAGAGAGAAGGAGAATTGTGAGAGAGAAGAGTAAAAAGTGTTGTCTAATTTTGTATTTGATTTTATTAAATCATATACCAAAAATTTAGCCAATAAAAAGTCAAACTTTTAATAACAACCACCACATCACTCAATCACATCAATCAATCAATCACTTGTCATATCACTCAAAGTGACATGATTTGACGCTTGATGTGATGCTAGATGCGACTAGCGATTTGACGCTTGATTTGACTTGCGTACCGCACTGGAATTCGAAATGCGAATGCGCTCGCAAATAATCCCGGGCTCGAGTTCACTAATTCTAAATTAACGAATTTTCCGTTGCGACGCAATTAAATGATTACGCCTAGCGAAGTCACTATTCACGTCGCTAATGAATTAATTCTAAATTAATTCGTTCGCCCGAATTAAAATCTAATTTTAATTCCGCTTCGAAATCTAATTTCGTTTAATATATCGAATACATTAATTTACCGATTAATTCCAAATTAATCATTATCTCTCTTTAATTGATATTTTATCCCAGATAAAATATCTCCGCAATTAATCCCAGATTAATTTTCTCTCTCATCTAATTAATCCCAGATTAATTAAAGTGCGAATCATACGTCATCGGTGAATCTTTGGGAAGCGACCCATGAGATCTCCGGATATGTTGGCAGTAAATTCGGTCGTCGGACTATCCGAACACGTAAGTACCTCGTACTACGTTTATACCGAATTACAAGACAAAGTTGGCTTCTAGCAAAGCACCATGCCTACCCAATTCTCCGGAAATATCCTTACAGGAATAAATGATCTATATCAGGCGTAGTATACGTAGTATTGCGTATTTCTGTCCAGTATCGGATGATCACATGCGAGGCCTGGGGCTGGTACAGTGTCTGCCCTATACGAAGCATATAACGGATAACGAGCAACTAGTCTCTTTAAAATCGGATAATCATGACCAAGTCATATTATCTCGACGGTTGCAACCTTATATAGAGAACCAGTTCTGTATCCCTGCGCGATCATCAACTCCATATGACTGGAGTGACACTTCCGTCTTGACATCACACCCAACACACTACGATTCTCAATATACCCAACATTGGCGTACACATAACCTGTTAAAGCCCTGGACGACCTCAACCAAAGTATATTGATTGTCGCAAGTATTAGCGGTGCAAGTCTCAGGTTAAGACCAAATACACCTACCCTGGTTTCGGATTTCCATAGACACATAGTCATACTACCAATGGAATTCCGATGGGTCTTATCCAGAGCGAAGTTGTTTCCCATACCATCGGAGAAACACAACCTCCTATTACACTTGCATGAGTATCCTATACCCAAATATATGAGAACTATGTCGTTGTGCCCTCACAACCCGCACAAGTGTAATACTAGTCTTTTACGCATTCATCGATGTCCAATCTCGATAATGCTCTGACTAGGGATATTTAATGATTTATCCTTCGTAGATTGATACTGTCTCATATCATTCTCAATCCAGGAACAAATCACAGGGACCTCCTATCATTTATATATCTAGGTGATCTAATCACAAATGATAAGAGTGCAATCTCTTTTGTCACATAGTTAATTTGTACAACAACACCGTGATCTGTACAAATAGTGACGCTATAGGTCATAATTGTCCAACAATCTCCCACTTGGTCTATAGCCAGTCACTCGAGTGCTTGACGCCCGAACTATGTACGGTTGGCTCAAACTGCTGAGAAAAGACTTTCGTCAGCGGATTTGCATGATTATTATCTTGATGCGATTTATTCGATCATCACATCGCCACGATGTATGATCCGAACGAATCAGATGAATATCGAAGTATATAACTGGATCGTTGATGAATTCTTTAGCCTGTGCTCAAGCCTAGCTCAGCTGCTAACAGAATTATATCTAATCTAATTAGATTTATTATCGACCCAGAAGGCTTCTATTGCCGCCTCAACTGCAGCAATAACCCGCATTTGTTGTTCATATAGTAACAGTATCTTGCTTGGAAGATTTCCAGCTCACTGTTCCGTTATTCAAACTGTATAGTACCGTCTTACGACTTATAGTCGTCTTTATCGGTTAGGAAACTTGCTACAGTGATCCCAGTCACTTCAAGTTCTCCTTTTCCATAGACTAAGATAGCATCCTTAGTTCTCTAAGACACTAAGTATGTTCTTAACTTCAATCTAGTGACTATCACTTGGATTGGCCTGATTGTGAATCCATATGCTCAAAGCATGAGACACCAGGTCGCGTACATTTTTCAATGTACGAGTTCTCGGAGAGTTTTCTCTAAAGCCTAGCTTTCACCGATTGTTATTATGGGAATATCATTTCCAAGAAATAAATATATTATCATTATTTATATAGGACATTTATTGTCAGTGCGCTCCCACTAACCTCCTTATATACACAAAAATCTTTTCGTTTTGAATTAAATCATAAACTATTATGATTACATCAAAATGATAATTCCAAGAACCTAATGCTTGCTTCAATCCAAACATGGATCAAACAACCTGCTAACCTTGTTTGCTAGTTATGGTACGAAAAAACCGTCAGGATGTTGTAAACATCCTCCAAAAGGTTTCCTTTTCAGGAAATCGATTTTCCCGTTCAGCTGACATATTTCATAAATGAAATACGCAGCTTTAGCAAGCATTATCCAAATAGATTTACCGTGGCAACAGGTAAAAGGTTGAATCGTAATCAACACAATGTTGATAACGATACCTTTCCGCTAAAAGCCTAGCTTTATACGTTGGTATGTTGCCATCCATGTATGTCTTCCTTGAAGACTTATATAGTACCAATAGGCACAATGCCTTATGGTACATCAACTAGTATCCAAACTAAGTTGATATACATGGAATCCATTGGACTCATGGCACTTTGCCATAATAGGGAGTCGATACCTTGTATCACTTCCTCATACGTAGTCAGTTGGTATTCCTCAATAAGATAGACATCTTTATGAGGTGAGATCAGAAACCCATACCCCAGGTTTTTTCTGACTCTCTCCGACCTACGCGGTTCTTGTGTATTCAAAGATTATTGGTAATAGTTTCATCCTTGATGAACTATTTGTTTTCCATTAAGATTCGGTGCCTGGAATAGTATTACTCTGATTTTCATCGAGTTTTACTATCCTCCCACTTACCACTGCATATCGGTATTCCTCTCAGGAAAACCGTATGGTGAGCAACAATCTAATTGTTCTCTAGTGAGTTATATAAGTACTATACTTATGGTATCCCTAGGATAACCTACATTTGGCACTTATCCAATTTGGGTTTTAGTTTGGTATCATCAATATGCCCAGCACTCCCAAATTTTCAGGAATGTGAAACCCGGTTTCTTTCCCGTTCATATCTAATATGAAATCTGTCAAAAATTTTTTATGGAACCTTATTCTAAATATGTTCTGCACTGTTTAAAGCTTATCCGCTGAAGGAAATGGTAGCTCAGAGCGACTCATGATTAACCTTATCATGTCCAACAATTTGGTTACTCAGTTCAGACACACCGTCAAATTGACGTGTTCCGGAAGGAGTCCTCTTTGAAAGAATACTATACTCTTTCAAGTATACTAGAAACTTATTGCTTAAGTGTTTTCATCATGGTCTAACCGTGATGATTTAATACTTTAGCCGATGTGTTTGTCTATTTCGTGTCGAAACTTAAAAGTTTCCGATTTGTGTTCTTCAAGAGAAACACATAACCATAACGCGATGCCACATCCGTAAAGGTCACGAAATATTCATATCCACATCTAGCCTAGCTAGACATGGGCCCACTTGCTTCACTATGTACTAGGGCTAACAGATCAGTGGCATTTACACTTTTACCAAGTAAATAATGTTTTCGGCATATTGCCCAATAAACTGGATTCGTAGACTTTATTTGATTGGAATCAAAACAGTCCTAGTACCCACACTTCAAAAGTGCGGATATACGAGTCTTGTTTAATTGTGTCCCAGACAACAATGTCATAAATTAGTTTCTTCTGATCAAATCAGTTTGAGCTATTTGTTTGTCATGTAATATGTTTGAGATTTATTTATATTCAAAAATATAAATTCTGTTATTCACATCTATTGTGTTTATCTTAATATCATCCTTATATAATAAAACATTTTAGTGTTCTAGAATATAAAGGTAAACCCACAGTGGGTTAAACACTGATACATAGATAATTTTTCTAGTCAAACTAGTTACATTATAACAGTTCCCTAATTTAAGTACACACCCAAGGGTAGTTCCTAAAATTAGGTATCTACGGTTAAAACAGCGACTTTCGTCCCGTTTCTAATTCGCAGATTAAATCTCTACTGAAGTCAGTATCCTGCTCAAAGCAGATTTTGAACATCAATACATATATTTTATGTACCACACTAAGTATTTAAAATCCAATTTTAATCCTAGTAGTGAACATATTATGACAATCATATTTAAAGTCAGAGCCTTGCTCGTCTTCAATTCCTTCATGTCTGCTTGTCCAAACGGCAGTCACGCTTCCGCGATCCCGTTTGCCACATTTAGGCAGACATTTTGGGATATGTCCTTTATCTTCCCAGAAGATTATAATGATTTTGCCTTTGCCCTTTTCCACATTCCAGAAGCCTTTGGCCTAGCCTCGGGTTTCTAGAATATCGAAGTAAGGTGCGCTTTGCGCTACTTGCCTTATTGCAAACTTTGACTTTGTCTCATTGAGAATAGTCATTAACTCTCCAGAGTTATTTATTGCAATTTAGTACTTCTAAAATCTAAAGATAGATTTATGAAGATCCTTCAATTTCATTATCATACTATCAGGATCTAATCCTTAGTTCTGATTCAGAAATTAAGGAGTCTACTGCGACAATCTTAATGGATTAAGCATTTAAGTTATCATTACATGAATCTTCCAAAGATTATGCTCGACTATTTGCTTAACTCCGGGCTTTAGGCCTAATATGTTATTTTATCAAATAAAGTAACTTATTATTTTCTAGGACCATCCTGAAATTTTATTCCCAATTTGAAAATTAAACCATTTAAATACATTTTCCCTAGGATTATGTTTTAAATGTCAATCTTTCATTTTTATCTTGATTTTAATAGTCCAACTATTTAATCAACGATTTGTGGTACTAAATATTATAATGATTATTATAGTCCAACTATACAATCAAATATAATTTAAATCAATTAACTTCAATTATATTGATTACTATAGTCCAACTATAAAATCAACTATTAATTGAAATTAATTAATTCAACTATAATCCAATTATATAATCAACTATAATACAGTCCAACTGTTAATTAAAACAACAATTTAAATATTAGTCCAACAAACATTTAATTGACGAATGATATTTGAATGAGCGCGTATGGCAAGTAATTAAACGAATATTGCAAATTCAATTCTTGCCTCCCACTATTTTTCGGCGAGCCTCTAACCCTCTGTCGAGTACTCGGGAAACCGTGTTTCCTAGTGGCCTAGGATGCCGTTAAATATCACACAATCTTGACTTTGGCCAACAAATTGTATGATAATTAACTAGGTAGATCTCTAAGATCGATTGGATCCAATCTAATTCCTAGAACCGGTAGGGGGACATCCAAGTCCGAAACATATATCTTATATATGCCAATACATCCAATGTATTACCTAACCTTTTTCCTCTGAATCAACTAAGCCTTGGCTTTGGCACAACAAACTTAGTGATCCCAGTCAAGCGCGACCCATTGACCATGGAAAACTTCGTAATCAATGTCGATGGACAAGAAGTGGTCTTGACTTTGGCCAACAAACCACAACTTGGACAAGACACTGATAAGGAACAAAGCCTTCGTGATTCAAACACATCCTCGACAGACAAAGGCCTTGCCTTTGGCCAACAAACCAATGACGTCTTAGATCTTGAGTGAGAATCACTCAATGGAAGGAAAAACGCTTAATATTTGCGAGGGTTTTTCGAATGCAAATTGGAAACCAATTTATTATCTTTGTTAAGGTCTCATCATCATACACCCTTAAACATGCATTATAAACACATAATAAAGCGCATATGAATAAAATAATAATGATATGCGGATGGATACTTTACACATTGATCCTAGATCAAATCTCTCCCTTTCTCTCTCCCGCTAGCACAAGTATTTACTTATACCCGTTACACTACACTTCTAAAGAAACCTCATTTACATTGAGGGGAATAGGTGAGAAGAGAATACAAAGAATAAGGAGGTATAAGGCTGGACACGCAGGTCCAATTAATAAATCAAATTTATTACAACAATTTCTAAAATTGTCCCACCCATCTAATATCCATCTGATATACATTATTCATGCATCGCAACCATGTATTCACACAAGCATGTTATCAATCAATCTAATCAAATTAATTAATCTGATAATTAGTGATCATCCAATGTTCAAACAACGATTTGATTTTGCTCTCGAGTCAAACTCATTTTTGCGAATAAGTACTCAAAGTACGAATTCTCGAATTAAATTAAACTACAACATTAAATCCAATTTAATATGTATTTAATTCTAATTCACTATTTAATTCCAAATTAAATATTACACTTTTATAAGGGAACTTTTACGACTTAAATTCCAAATTTAATCGCAACGGGTCTCAAAGCCCGATTAACGTCCAACGTCAATTTAATTAAAGTCCAATGAGCTTTTAATTAATTTCTTAAGGCGTGGACTTTTTGGTCAACTCGGGTCAAACCGAATAACCAAAATCCAATCCGGGAGTTACCCCATAAGCCTAGAAATCAATCTTGGCCCAATTAAACTTTAAAGGTCCATTTGTCGCATTTGGGCTTTATGGAGGAGGTTTTGGGCCCAATTGGATCCAATCCAATTTGCCTTAACCCAACTTTGTACAACAAAGCCCAATAAGCTCAATTACAACATTAAAGGCCCAAATCCAATTTTAAGCCTATTTAATCAAACACAAAAATTCCAAATTTAATGTTTAATTAAACTAAAGTGTATTAACATAATTAATCACCCAAATCAATATTTCCAAAACACCAAATTAGTACTAATTAATCATGCCATCAACATTAAAACATGTCCAACACATTTTAATAAAAATCAAACCCAATTACATGCTCTTATGCTCTCGGCAATTTGGGTATTTTACGTCCGATTCGAATTCAATCCAATTAATTCCACAATCGACATTAAATCATATTCCCGAATGATTTGCAACACATCCAATTGTCAAAATCAAAAATCCCAAGACATTTTAGGGCATCACATTTTCGGCCATGACCAATATATTGGGGAAATTTGTTCCAAATATAATTTCAACAAATTGATCCAATCAATCCTTAATTAAAACACATTTAAGCATACTAATCCATCCAATTTTATTAATCATGCTCAAAATCAAGTTTGCCCAATTTTAAGCCCTAAATAATTTTCATGCTTTTAACCAAGCTCTGATACCATTGTTGGAGATTATCTAGGTCCCAAGGATCATAAATCAAGCATGAACATGTGTGAATACATTCGAGGAAGTCACGAAATACTTACATTGAGCGGTTGAGCGACGCGGAGGCAACAAAAATTATGTTTTCTGCCTCTTCACTGGTTCGGCAGTGGGCTGCAATTCCTCACTAATTTTGGCTCGGTTTTGGTCCTTCGTCAAGCTCCAAGCTTCGTCGAATGGTTCCCGGCTCATGGGTGGACTTCCCTATCACCTTCGCATTGATCCCGGAGTGTGCTAGCACTCTTGATTTTGCCACAAAATCACACTTGTTTCCCTTTATTTCTTCAAATACTCGGCAGTTCACTGCCTTTGCAAAAGAAGAAATTGAGCAGCCCCAAGGGCGTGAGAGAGAAGGAGAATGGAGAGAGAGAAGAGTAAAAAGTGTTGTCTAATTTTGTATTTGATTTTATTAAATCATATACCAAAAATTTGGCTAATAAAAAGTCAAACTTTTAATGCCAACAACCACCACATCACTCAATCACATCAATCAATCAATCACTTGTCATATCACTCAAAGTGACATGATTTGACGCTTGATGTGACGCTAGATGCGACTAGCGATTTAACGCTTGATTTGACTTGCGTGCCACACTCGAATTCGAAATGCGAATGAGCTCGCAAATAATCCCGGGCTCGGGTTCGCTAATTCTAAATTAACGAATTTTCCGTTGCGACGCAATTAAATGATTACGCCTAGCGAAGTCATTATTCACATCGCTAACGAATTAATTCTAAATTAATTCGTTCGCCCGAATTAAAATCTAATTTTAATTCCGCGTCGAAATCTAATTTCGTTTAATATATCGAATATATTAATTTACCGATTAATTCCAAATTAATCGTTATCTCTCTTTAATTGATATTTTATCCCAGATAAAATATCTCTGCAATTAATCCCAGATTAATTTTCTCTCTCATCTTATTAATCCCAGATTAATTAAAGTGCGAGTCATACGTCATCGGTGAATCTTTGGGAAGCGACCCATGAGATCCCCGGATATGTTGGCAGTAAATTCGGTCGTCGGACTATCCGAACACGTAAGTACCTCGTACTACGTTTATACCGAATTACAAGACAAGGTTGGCTTCTAGCAAAGCACCATGCCTACCCAATTCTCCGGAAATATCCTTACAGGATTAAAGGATCTATATCAGGCGTAGTATACGTAGTATTGCGTATTTCTGTCCAGTATCGGATGATCACATGCGAGGCCTGGGGCTGGTACAGTGTCTGCCCCGTACGAAGCATATATCGGATAACAAGCAACTAGTCTCTTTAAAATCGGATAATCATGACCAAGTCATATTATCCCGACGGTTGCAACCTTATATAGAGAACCAGTTATGTATCCCTGCGCGATCATCAACTCCATATGACTGGAGTGACACTTCTGTCTTGACATCACACCCAACACACTACGATTCTCAATATACCCAGCATCAGCGTACACAGAACATGTTAAAGCCCTGGATGACCTCAACCAAAGTATATTGATTGTCGCAAGTATTAGCAGTGCAAGTCTCAGGTTATGACCAAATACACCTACCCTGATTTCGGATTTCCATAGACACATAGTCATACTACCAATGGAATTCCGAGGGGTCTTATCCAGAGCGAAGCTGTTCCCGGTCCAACGGCTAACAGAACCTCTTATCACACTTTCATAAGTATCCAATACTTAAATATATGAGAACTATGTCGTTAAGTTTCCATAACGTGCACAAGTGTAATACTAGTTTATTCCGCATTATCGATGTCCAGTCTCAATAATACTACGACTAGGGATATTTAATGATTAAACCATTCGTGGATTAATACTGTCTCATATCTTATTATTCTGATTTAACCATATGTACTTTTATCATTTATATATCAAGTAATCCAATTACAAAATGATAAAATAGCAATTTCCTTTGTCACATAGTTAATTTGTACAAAAACACCATGTCTTTTACAAATAGTGATGCTATGGGTCATAATTGTCCAACATGCAATTCTAGAACTAACTGAGAATGGTGATCTTAGTGGCAGATAAAAAATATTTTCCTTTTAGACAGTGTCGAGATGGAATCTAACCGACTTCACCTTAGTAGCTTTTGGGCTCTCTTCCTTATATGTGGCGTTGCTTGCTTCATTGCCCTCTTAATACACTTTTTGCATATTATGCACCACTTACGCAAATCTGCACCCTCTGATTCTAATTCAAGTGAACCAGGTTGCGCATGTTCTATGCGTCCTAAGAGATTTTTGTTGTTAATGGATGAGAATGAAGACATAGTAAATAGCAAGAGCAAGAGAATGAAAATTGAAGGATCATCATTTAACAATGTTAGGGAAGAGGAGTTGGGAAGGAGTTCCAGGAGAAGGGAAATGAATTTGGCAACCGGAAGCAACATAAATTGAATTCATTTATAAATTAACCATCTATGTGACCCTCTAATTGCATATGATTCATAATATAAACCCAGTGATTCCAAGCATATGCAATAGTTAATATTGAAGGTATAATTTTCTTCTTGTAGATATTAAATTTGGAGAAATTTATGAAAATGAGACATTTTCTATCTCCATTATAAATATTGACCTACATTCTGAAAAATATTTTTAATGGCC
The DNA here is from genome assembly GCA_019454045.1 of Zanthoxylum bungeanum. NCBI lineage: Eukaryota > Viridiplantae > Streptophyta > Magnoliopsida > Sapindales > Rutaceae > Zanthoxylum > Zanthoxylum bungeanum. The sequence continues at coordinate 229,485 of SKCR01030238.1, forward strand.
AAATAAATATTGTTTAGACCAAATTACCCTCATTTTCAAGTTAAAAAAAGAACATAAAGTTCTTATAGATCATAACCATAAAATCTGCACTAATCTCACACTTTTTTGATGAAAATCTTTCCACAACTTCAGTCATAAAACCTTGGAAAGCTCATTTTATTAGTTGAAAATTATTTAAAAAAGGTTAGTAACTTAGAGTTTTTGCAGCTATTTTATGTATTTTACAGTGAGGGACCTATCAGGCCCAGACGCCCACACTGGCATTTGGGTGCCCATATTATTGAGTGGGTGCTAACGCGACCGCCCGCATGAGTTGGCAAACATGGGCTCCCGCTCAGGCATCCATATTATTGTGCGGGAGCCCGTACGGGCGCTTGCATGCTGTGGCACATACGGGAGCCCGCATGAGCACCATATTCTTGTACGGGTGCCCACATGTATTGCCACATCGCCTGGGCGCCCGATGTGAGTCCAGAAGTTTTGCGGATGCATGTGGACATCGGCGCGGGCACCCGAGCACCCATATCACGCCCAAAAAGATAAAATAGATTAATATTGGAAAAAATTTATTGCTTTCTTTGCACTTTCATTGTTTTGTTATTTTACTTTATTTGTTTGTTGTTTTTAAGTATATATGAATGAGATATTTTGACTGTTGGAAATGAGTAATACAATACTTTTGAGGATAGTGTTTGTGAATTTAAACTAAATAATATTATACGAATTTTAATTAAAATTTTGTATAACGTTTATTTCAAGCGGTAAAATGGAATGACAATTTTTCTTGGAAACATACTAAAATTGATATTCATAAAATGTTATAAAGGTTTTCAATATGTTTTTTTTTTATTTCAGTTGTGGTCTTTGAATTATGAATGTTAGATGTGGAACCTAAAATAATATTCATGAACATGTTTATGTGTTTACCCTAATAGGTGTAAGCTCTGTAAAAAAAATGCTCCAGAGTATGAGAACTTTGGCATAAGCTTTAAAAAAACATGTATGTCTTGATCGGTAAGGAAAATCCATTAAATGAAAATTTTGGTTCCAAAACCAGTTCTAATTTTCGATTCTATGCGTAGGTTTCGATTCTCAATATTTTAGAACCGAAACCTACGCACATCAAAACGGTTTTGTATTTTAGAACCAGAACCTACCCTAAATGAAGCACGTCTAGTTCCAGAACCAAGTTGCACTCTCGTCACTGCAGATATATTTTATACCGAAAGTCAACGGCGTCCATCGATATAATCACTGCATACAGATTGACCCTTCATGAGTATCTCGTAATTAGAGTCGGGTCATAATGTCTGTCATACCCCTCTAATTATTTTTACCTTAGGTACCATTGATTCTCTAATGAATGATTTATTCATAACCATTATGAATTTTAATCTTTCTATTTGTAATATAAAGACTTGAGCGCTCTAATCGTTCAAGTACCGAATCAACCCTTAAAAAGATACTCATATACTTCTCGCAAGAAGGAGTGAACTCCATATCTATGTAAAATGTTCCCAGCTACACAACATACCATGCCCCCAAAGTACGTAGCTATTGGTCGGGACTGCTACACCAACCTCACCTTTGTAAATCAAATGACATAGCTTGCCATGCAGGAGTTCGTAGTACACTCAGAATTAAGATCAATCTATATATGACCATCTAGTAGATCGAAATAACTTTCTTTGTTTAACGGATATTATAAGAATGTCATTTCCATCTGGGTCCAGTCCTATATGATCACATCATACAAGGTGCCTCAATTCTCATGTCTCTACATGGACGATCCCGGATCAAGGTCGCCATACAATTATAGAATGGACCGCAGCTATAGATAAACCACAAACAAAGTACTCGCTTTGTTTGCTCTCTATGGACTATTTAAGATTACTAACTCCAGACTTAAATCCTCTTGTGTATGACACTTATACACTAAGTCTGAAGGTACATAAGTAATATAGGGTATTTAAGATAATTCATAATATGCGAAAATTAAACAAACACTTTGATAAATGAATGATGCATCATTTTATTTCGAAACACATAAAGCCGTTTACATCATATGTAGCTCTAGGGCATACATCCCAACAGATATTAGATTTACAGACTAGTTCATATGCACATTCATAGTGTGTTACTGTGGGACACAGGACCTGGGCGACGCCGTTCCTAGGCTCGCGGCCTAGTTGGGAAGGATTACATAACATGGAGTCGCCACCCGGTGTGAACTGGGACAAAGATTTAAGGCCGCACTCACCCCTCGCAAGGGAAGACCTCAAACCGTTGGGTTCGGAATGGTCCCTTACTTATGTCACTTGTAATGAAAGGATTCATGTAATAATTTAACTAAGCTTAAGTAACACTTATTTCCAAGAGTATCATGCTTCTAAATTCTCATATGCAAAATAAAACTTATGTGTACATTTTTACATATATCTCATATTTAAAATTGCATGCTTAACATATATCAAGATAGCAACGAACATACAATTTTACATATTACATTCAGGAAAACACAAGCACACATATTGACCATACAAGCACACATATTGGCACTCTTCCAAACGGTACGTGGAATTGTAGCCCAAGTACAGACCGCACTACCGTCCATTCGGAGTCGGCTACGGAATTTACGTCTGGGTTTCCATCCGATATACCGCAAGAAATAATACTCAGATATTATCATGACATAAGCATACGAATTGTAATACATTGACACATTTGCATAAGAAAGATCAATCAATAGGCAATTATGCATGGATATAATAAGACAGACTCAGTTCAGTGTGTGCACGTTCGTGTAGCGTTCGTAAACGCGTTCGAAAGGAAATGAAACAGAATGCTCACGTTCGAGTAGCGTTCGTAAACGCGTTCGAACGGAAATGAAACAGAATGCTCACGTTCGAGTAGCGTTCGTAAACGCGTTCGAACGGAAATGAAACAGAATGCTCACGTTCGAGTAGCGTTCGTAAACGCGTTCGAACGGAAATGAAACAGAATGCTCACGTTCGAGTAGCGTTCGTAAACGCGTTCGAACGGAAATGAGACCTGATGCATGATAAGGCAAAATTTATGCGCGTTCGAGTTGCGTTCGTGAACGCGTTCGAACGGACACGGACCTGATGCATGAAATAGGATGCAATAAACAGAAAATAAAGGGGCGCGGCGAAGCACTGCCGTAAAGGTGACCTTTTGGGGCTCTTGATCTCTCAAAGAGAGGACCTTTAGACCAACATGCTAAGCCCATGCGCATCACGTCACACGTACAAGACTAGAACCAATCATATCAACCAAGTATGCTCGATTGAACACATCTCACATCCAATCTGAACACACGTCAACCGGCGCGGCAAAGCATCGTGGAAAAGGGACTTTTAGCCCCTCCCCATAGGGGATCTCACATCACACTTACTAAGCCCATGCGCTCGATTGACTTATACATACGAAAATAAAGATATAATATCAAACTAAGTATGCTCGATTGAACGTATCTTGCGTCCAACCGAACATACATCAACCGGCGCGGTGAAGTAGTGTCACGAAGGTGGCCTTTTCGGCTATTTGTCTCACAAATGGAGGACCTTTGGACTAACTCACTAAGCCCATGCGCTTGGTTGAATCATACAAAAATAAACAACATATTGAATTCAAGAGAAAACTAAATAAACAAAAAGCAACACAACGAAAGAGAGATGGTGCCGTTTACTCAAGCGGTACGTGGAGTTGTGGCCCGAGTACAGATCATATTACCGTCCATTCGGAATCGGCTATGAAATTTATGTCCGGGTTTCCATCCGATACCGCGAGAGTTGACACATCTCTCATTCATCTAATACCCACAACATATTACATCTCATAATTCATGCATATTTATATACTCAAAAATCACAACACACATTTCAACATTACAATCATACAAGAAATACTTAATAAATAATGCGGAAAAGGAAAACAAGTCTGAAAGATACCCTCAGGTCTAACCTTTTAAGCCGTCTCTCGGACTCACGTTCCACGAAGATCGAAGGGGGGTAAAGCTCCGCAACTTTTCTGGTCCGCTGGTTCAACGTCCTAACTCACTGCTTCGCTGCTTTGCTTATTGTTCGAACTCCGTTCTGCTCCTATTCGGCTCCTGTTTTGCTGCTCACTGCACGGGCTACCTGTTTCTATGTTTTCAAAGAACTATTCCAAGTTGTGTGGGTTCTTAGTGCAATTATATATGATTATTTTTAAGATTATCTATGTAGTTTTCTAAGTTACTGTTTTTTAAGGATTTGGGCTACTGTTTTAAGGTAATCTAGAGGTTGTTTAGGCGTGTTTTAGGGTGTGGTTTTTGTGGTAATTTTCGGTAGTGGAGGGTGCTGTAAGGTGGCTGTTTCGGCTATGGAGGGTGGTGGCTTGTGGTGGTTTCTTTTTTTCTTTCTTGTGTATGTGTGAAGTGTTTTTTTTTTTTTTTTGTTTGCTTAGTCTTGGGTGTGTAGAGATAGTCTAGAGAGATTTTGAGAGAGTTTGGGTGTGAATTGTGTTGTGTGAAGGAGACCGAATGGCCTTGGTTAGGGGTTGTTTATATAGAGAATGGCTAGGGTTTACAAGGGAAGGGATTTGTGCATTAATTAGGATATGATTTAGTTTTAAACAAGGAAATCAAAGGATTGAGGAGGGGACAAAATATTTTAAATTAGGAAGTTGTAATATTTAATTGTGTTGGTTTAGGAATACAAATTTTTATTGGTAAATATCTTATTAGATTAGGAAGTCAAATATATGATTGGTTTTAATTGGTTATGATTGATTTTAATTTAGTATGTGATTTGTTTAATTTAGGCATGATTTTAGTTTAAGTTGGTAATTGTTTATTTTAATTGGTAAATGATTTAAATGTTTTATTTTAATGTTTAATATTTAATTTAATATTTAATTATTTAATTTGGGATGTGTTTTATGGGCTTTGGGGAGCTAAATGGGCTGGGTGTGAGGCTAGCAGCAAAACAGAATTACCGACACCGTTCGAACGCTCTCTCGAACGCGACACGAACGCCCGCAATCTGTTTCCCGTTCGAACGAAGTAACGAACGCAGCACCAACGAAGACAGTGAGCTTGTTTATTCTGAATTTCCCCTTCCGATATCCGTTTCCCGCGGCAACCGTGACTCAAAAGGTAGTTGTCTCCAAATAAGACTCCTCATCGGGTGTATGTGTAAAAATGCAGTGCCTACAGTCGCCCCCACTTTGATGGGACTTGTGTAATGTGCAACAGTGACAATCCTATCAAAGTTATGCAATGCATTTCTACTTACCTGGCTCGCCAGCTGTCACTTGACTTACCATGTGTTGAGTCGCGTTGATTTGGTGGTGAGGTGCTGCGACCCCTGGTTCATTCCCGAAGAGCTGAGGTCTTGTTCCCATTTTGAGCTGAGGGTCTTGTTCCCCGAATTGTTCAGTGGTGGATTTTGGTCCCGTGGGTCTTGTTCCCATTTTGAGCTGAGGGTCTTGTTCCCTGAATTGTTGAGTGTCGGGTTCTGTTCCCGTGGGTCTTGTTCCCTGATTTGTTGAGTGTTGGGTTTTGTTCCCGTGGGTCTTGTTCCCATTTTGAGCTGAGGGTCTTGTTCCCTGAATTGTTGAGTGTTGGGTTTTGTTCCCGTGGGTCTTGTTCCCATTTTGAGCTGAGGGTCTTGTTCCCTGAATTGTTGAGTGTTGGGTTTTGTTCCCGTGGGTCTTGTTCCCATTTTGAGCTGAGGGTCTTGTTCCCTGATTTGTTGAGTGGGGTTTTGTTCCCGTGGGTCTTGTTCCCATTTTGAGCTGAGGGTCTTGTTCCCTGATTTGTTGAGTGTTGGGTTTTGTTCCCGTGGGTCTTGTTCCCATTTTGAACTGAGGGTCTTGTTCCCTGAATTGTTGAGTTGGGTTTTGTTCCCGTGGGTCTTGTTCCCATTTTGAGCTGAGGGTCTTGTTCCCTGAATTGTTGAGTGTTGGGTTTTGTTCCCGTGGGTCTTGTTCCCATTTTGAGCTGAGGGTCTTGTTCCCTGAATTGTTGAGTGTTGGGTTTTGTTCCCGTGGGTCTTGTTCCCAGACTGATACTTATATAGGCCTCGCCCCCAGGCTGATACGGTGCTGTTGCTGTTTCTGATTGGCTTGTCTTTACCGTTTTCTCTATTTCTGCTTCAAAACCTGTGAATACAAAACAAAACAAACACAAAAGAATGCAAAGCATGTTACGTGTATGCATGCATGCATAAGTTTCTTATCCCGTTAGGTTAGGTCTTCTGCCAATTCTCTTAGTGACTGCTCGGTTTTCTCTCCCTCGGGTAAAGTATTGCTTTATTCTTTCCATATTGATCGGCTTGGTGAACTCATTCAATCCTGACAGTCTCATTGCCCCATTCCCCTATTTCTGAATGGCTATCTCATCTTTTCTGTTTTCTTATTCTGAGGATTCCCCGAGTTCTAAATATCGCTGAGTATCATAGTACTAAGGTTTAATGCTTTTCTCAAATATACTCATGTTGCAGAAGAGATTCAGCGAAATGAACGTCTTTATTATCATAAAAAAGGTTCGAACAAGTAGACAAAACCAATGTCTTTATTAAAAATGCAAGATCAAATAAACTAGGAGGAACAGCTCCATCATTCGCAGCATTGCCTTCTCCCTTGACCTATGGTCCTTCGTTGTCATCCATGTAATAAGCTTGGTGGTGGAGGGTTTTGAGGACAAAGGTTTCGGGTAGGCCAGAGTTGATCATGTAGGTGGGTGGTGGAACAAAGTGGTAGTTTGGTAGAGGGTTTCTGTGTGTGTCAGGTTGTTCTTTCTCTGGGTCGGGTATTTTGTGAGCATCGATGAGGTTTTGGATTTCATGCCTAAGGCGGGGGCAGTTGTCAGTGTCATGACCTTTTTGCTGGTGGAAGTGGCAATATTGGCTCAGGTCGAAGTAGTGTGGCACAGGGTTTGGGATTGGTCTAGGGTCTAAAGGCTTCAGGAGTCCTTGTCCTTTCAACTTCTCAAGCACCCTTGATATAGGTCTACCAAGATTGGAGAACCGCCTATTTCTGACGGTAGCGACCTCTGCCGTAGTGGGCTTGGTCTCAAAATGCCCTCCAAAAGTTCTTTTATTCTGGCCATAAAACTTTTTGTTTTTAGCCTCCTCTTCTTCGATATCCATAACAGCCTCTCTCAACTGTCGGAAATCCACAATCATGGAGGTCATCCTCCTCAGCTTGCCATAAATTGAGGGCTTAGTACCCTTGATGATCATTTTGATCTGGTCCTTTTCTGAGGGCCGGGTCTGCATCTTCAGAAGCTGGCTCCTCCAGCGGTCCACATACCCTTTGAAGCTCTCCTCCGGCTTCTGCTTAGTGTTCTCCAAATCTCGGAGTGACAAATCAATCTCCAAGTCTGTAACATACTGCTTCAGAAAAGCATCAGCTAGTTCCTTCCAATCTTCCTTAACCTTCTTCTCAAGGCTATGATACCAAACCACAGGTGCCCCCTCGAGTGACATCCCAAACATCTTTTGGACTTGGCGCTGAGACAGGCCAACTGAACTCATAACAGACACATACTGACGGAGATGCACCCTTGGATCTCCATTCCCATTGAACTTAGCCAAATCCGGCATCTTAAACTGTGCTGGCAACTGCTCCTCGAACTTCATTGTCTCATAGTCTAGCAAATCTTCATTCTTACCCCTCATCTTGCGGGTAACAGATTCAACCTGCTCCCTGAGTTTCTGTATCTCGGCCTGAGACCCAATTACTCTGTCTGTTGCATACTCTGCATTATCATCATCAAAAGCGGGTATATCACCCCCAACCCATTCGGGGGCTCCTCGCGCCTTACATTCTCAGGATCTCCCCGGCACGGGGCATAGCCATATTAGTCATGGCAGTAGTCAAGGCTTGCAACTGTTCAGTAATCTTGGCGAAGCCATTTTCCAACTGATCTATCCGGGATACCTCAGTATCTGATTCACTCATGTCTGTTCTCGGTATTTTGGTGAGTCTTCCCTTTTTTCTAACCCAACGGGAATCTATGATGGCTTTCAGAACACAAGGGTTAACATGATGTATGTATGCATGATGTGCATATAACATATATTAAATCAAATAAAATTCTCAAACAAATCGGCCTATTATCATTTTAGAAGCTTTTGGGACAACTGTCATAAGAGTGAACCCGTCCCAGTTTAAATGGCCTAACGAGTTCATGTCTTATGGCAAAGAGCCCAACTAGATCCAAATGATAAAATTCCGAACACAATCATAAAATGGCCCATTGTTATTTAGAAACCTTTTGGCCCAATCGTCATAAGATGTGTTCTTGTTCCAGTTTAAATGGCCCAACAAGCCCATATCCCATGATAAATGGTCCAAATGGATCCAAACAACGATGTTCCCAAACACAAGTCATAAAAGATGATGCAAACATGACATAATAATAATTTTTTTTACAAAGTGGCCCATCAACATTTCAGAAGCTTTGGGCCTAGTAGTCATAAGGTACAAACTTGCCCCAGTTTAAATGGCCCAGCAAGCCCGCATTTCTGACAATAGTCCAACTGCATCCAAATGAGGATGGTCCACAAGCACATACTCAAGGAAATAATTGCTACTTTGACCATATAAACCAGTCTATGGGTGGATTTGCAAGAGTGTGGACAAAGGCTCTCATTGGCGAAGGATAGCCCACAACTAGGTCTCCCCACTCAAGGGTTCGAGCGACCAAGTGAGCGTATCCCTTTTTATACACTAAGGTACGTGCCAATGAGCTATGGTGTGTGACGGACTGTCAAATGGATTTCCCGTTGTAGATTCCCCAGAGGGAAGGTGGAGCGAGGCTCACTTAAATACCCAAGCCTCTTAGGCTCTTATCGCTTGGTATCAGGAATAAACAACGAGTCCTCCAAATTAGTCCATCACAAAGGCTACAAGTAGATGGCCATATAGGTGTCCTCACAGCTTTTCCTTCTAGAAAGGTAGTAAGTGAAGGAAGACACCAAACCATTACCTAGCCTCAAAGTGCCCTTGATTAAACCCTCACTTATCCACTATAGGCATGGCCAATTAAAACATAAATCCACTCATTACAAGACAATATTTCGGGGCCAATTCTCATATCCCCAGTGGAGTCTCCAGACTGTGGGACACAGGACCTGGGCGACGCCGTTCCTAGGCTCGCGGCCTAGTTGGGAAGGATTACATAACATGGAGTCGCCACCCGGTGTGAACCGGGACAAAGATTTAAGGCCGCACTCACCCCTCGCAAGGGAAGACCTCAAACCGTAGGGTTCGGAATGGTCCCTTACTTATGTCACTTGTAATGAAAGGATTCATGTAATAATTTAACTAAGCTTAAGTAACACTTATTTCCAAGAGTATCATGCTTCTAAATTCTCATATGTAAAATAAAACTTATGTGTACATTTTTACATATATCTCATATTTAAAATTGCATGCTTAACATATATCAAGATAGCAACGAACATACAATTTTACATATTACATTCAGGAAAACACAAGCACACATATTGACCATACAAGCACACATATTGGCACTCTTCCAAACGGTACGTGGAATTGTAGCCCAAGTACAGACCTCACTACCGTCCATTCGGAGTCGGCTACGGAATTTACGTCTGGGTTTCCATCCGATATACCGCAAGAAATAATACTCAGATATTATCATGACATAAGCATACGAATTGTAATACATTGACACATTTGCATAAGAAAGATCAATCAATAGGCAATTATGCATGGATATAATAAGACAGACTCAGTTCAGTGTGTGCACGTTCGTGTAGCGTTCGTAAACGCGTTCGAAAGGAAATGAAACAGAATGCTCACGTTCGAGTAGCGTTCGTAAACGCGTTCGAACGGAAATGAAACAGAATGCTCACGTTCGAGTAGCGTTCGTAAACGCGTTCGAACGGAAATGAAACAGAATGCTCACGTTCGAGTAGCGTTCGTAAACGCGTTCGAACGGAAATGAAACAGAATGCTCACGTTCGAGTAGCGTTCGTAAACGCGTTCGAACGGAAATGAGACCTGATGCATGATAAGGCAAAATTTATGCGCGTTCGAGTTGCGTTCGTGAACGCGTTCGAACGGACACGGACCTGATGCATGAAATAGGATGCAATAAACAGAAAATAAAGGGGCGCGGCGAAGCACTGCCGTAAAGGTGACCTTTTGGGGCTCTTGATCTCTCAAAGAGAGGACCTTTAGACCAACATGCTAAGCCCATGCGCATCACGTCACACGTACAAGACTAGAACCAATCATATCAACCAAGTATGCTCGATTGAACACATCTCACATCCAATCTGAACACACGTCAACCGGCGCGGCAAAGCATCGTGGAAAAGGGACTTTTAGCCCCTCCCCATAGGGGATCTCACATCACACTTACTAAGCCCATGCGCTCGATTGACTTATACATACGAAAATAAAGATAATAATATCAAACTAAGTATGCTCGATTGAACGTATCTTGCGTCCAACCGAACATACATCAACCGGCGCGGTGAAGTAGTGTCACGAAGGTGGCCTTTTCGGCTCTTTGTCTCACAAATGGAGGACCTTTGGACTAACTCACTAAGCCCATGCGCTTGGTTGAATCATACAAAAATAAACAACATATTGAATTCAAGAGAAAACTAAATAAACAAAAAGCAACACAACGAAAGAGAGATGGTGCCGTTTACTCAAGCGGTACGTGGAGTTGTGGCCCGAGTACAGATCATATTACCGTCCATTCGGAATCGACTATGAAATTTATGTCCGGGTTTCCATCCGATATACCGCGAGAGTTGACACATCTCTCATTCATCTAATACCACAACATATTACATCTCATAATTCATGCATATTTATATACTCAAAAATCACAACACACATTTCAACATTACAATCATACAAGAAATACTTAATAAATAATGCGGAAAAGGAAAACAAGTCTGAAAGATACCCTCAGGTCTAACCTTTTAAGCCGTCTCTCGGACTCACGTTCCACGAAGATCGGAAGGGGGGTAAAGCTCCGCAACTTTTCTGGTCCGCTGGTTCAACGTCCTAACTCACTGCTTCGCTGCTTTGCTTATTGTTCGAACTCCGTTCTGCTCCTATTCGGCTCCTGTTTTGCTGCTCACTGCACGGGCTACCTGTTTCTATGTTTTCAAAGAACTATTCCAAGTTGTGTGGGTTCTTAGTGCAATTATATATGATTATTTTTAAGATTATCTATGTAGTTTTCTAAGTTACTGTTTTTTAAGGATTTGGGCTACTGTTTTAAGGTAATCTAGGAGGTTGTTTAGGCGTGTTTTAGGGTGTGGTTTTTGTGGTAATTTTCGGTAGTGAAGGGTGGCTGTATAGGTGGCTGTTTCGGCTATGGAGGGTGGTGGCTTGTGGTGGTTTCTTTGTTTTCTTTCTTGTGTATGTGTGAAGTGTTTTCTTTTTTTTTTTGTTTGCTTAGTCTTGGGTGTGTAGAGAGAGTCTAGAGAGATTTTGAGAGAGTTTGGGTGTGAATTGTGTTGTGTGAAGGAGACCGAATGGCCTTGGTTAGGGGTTGTTTATATAGAGAATGGCTATGGTTTACAAGGGAAGGGATTTGTGCATTAAATTAGGATATGATTTAGTTTTAAACAAGGAAATCAAAGGATTGAGGAGGGGACAAAATATTTTAAATTAGGAAGTTGTAATATTTAATTTGTGTTGGTTTAGGAATACAAATATTTTATATTGGTAAATATCTTATTAGATTAGGAAGTCAAATATATGATTGGTTTTAATTGGTTATGATTGATTTTAATTTAGTATGTGATTTGTTTAATTTAGGCATGATTTTAGTTTAAGTTGGTAATTGTTTATTTTAATTGGTAAATGATTTAAATGTTTTATTTTAATGTTTAATATTTAATTTAATATTTAATTATTTAATTTGGGATGTGTTTTATGGGCTTTGGGGAGCTAAATGGGCTGGGTGTGAGGCTAGCAGCAAAACCAGAATTACCGACACCGTTCGAACGCTCTCTCGAACGCGACACGAACGCCCGCAATCTGTTTCCCGTTCGAACGAAGTAACGAACGCAGCACCAACGAAGACAGTGAGCTTGTTTATTCTGAATTTCCCCTTCCGATATCCGTTTCCCGCGGCAACCGTGACTCAAAAGGTAGTTGTCTCCAAATAAGACTCCTCATCGGGTGTATGTGTAAAAATGCAGTGCCTACAGTTACATACTTGGAATCAGAATGAGCTGGAATTGGAATGGGCTGGAATCGAAATGATGAATCAGAATTAAAATAATTATTTACTTAACTACAGGAATCGAAATCAAAATCAAATAGTATTTTCATTAATTTGTTTAATTTATCTTAGAAACGGAATGGATTGTTAGGGAATTACAAAACTACCCTTAATTAAAATTATGTGTTTTTAATAACAAAAGCAATATATCTATACACACACACATAAATAATATTCATTGCATATTTTTAAAAGTAAAATATTTCTTGTTCTATCATTACTTTGGGCATGAAGCTAAGTCGTTCTTCTCATTTTCCTAGACAAAGAGTTGATGAATCAAAAGCTAAGTTGTTATTCTCATCGCCCCCTCATATTAAGGACTTGATACTCTATATATATATATATAAAAAAAACATAAGTTCAAGTAACACAAATTCATGGAGTAACCTATTACAAATATGAAACTTAAAATCCACATATAGTCCATAACATAATAAAAAGTCCATACAACACGACTTCATAAAAAACATACACCAAATATAAGTTCAAAATCCCAACATAGAGCAACATAATTGAAAGTTCTAACATCGGAATTGATATAAGACTATATCCCACGATGCAACATTTTCAAGACATATCATTTCTTGAGTTGATTAGACATGTTAAAGAATACACGTAGCAAATCATGTTTCGTGGCCAACATATTAGTAGCATCATATATTTGATCCTCATTTAAGCCATCAATTTTCATCATTTCGTTATATAACTTTTCTTATAAATCAGCCACATCCTTATCATGAGTAGAAAGCACATTAATTATACCATCTAGCTTTGATACCATAGCTGTGATAGCTTCATCATTAACCCAACACTTGAGCATATATGGTCCATTGTTTTTTTTTTGTTTCTCTTCTTTTGGTCTTGTTTTTTAGATACTTGGAGCACTATCAAATTTATGAGGATGTGCACTCGATTGTGGAGTATATGACATACTATCTATAAAATTCTCCATAAAAGACTTATTAATTGAGTCATTGCTTAAATTAACATTAATATTGTAATCTTGACGTGCCTCTTCTTCATCATCATTTATATTGCCAGCATTACCTCTGATAGCTCAATCACGACCATAGATCTCACCCAAAGTGTAATAATAAGGTGATGGTTTGTTAAACAAACCAACTACATCCTTTCTTTTCTGTTATATATAATGATTTAAATAATGTTATTTCAAATAATAAAATAAACCATAAATTTAGGTACTTTACCTTAACATAATCTTCAAAAATATAGTTTTCACATATTATTATCTTATTCTCATTATCTCAACTAAACTTACTAAGTGATAATATATCTGACATAACATAATATTTTTGCTTGAACCATTTCACTCGAGATTAGATGCTTTCAAACCATAACCTGGAAATTTTGCTTCCATCATATTTTCTAATTGTTGTAAATACATGTTTTTGAAACCACAATCTGCCCGCCATATAGAGTTTTGACTCAGTTCCAATAATGACTCAAATAATGCATTATCTTGGGCTATTGTCCAGTAATGTTTGTTCATACCCCGACCTCTTTGAGTTGGAGTTGGAATGGAACTCATCCTATATATTTGAATATAATTATAAAAAAAAAAGTATATAAATTTCTAGTGCCAACCAAACCCTCTTTTCTCACAAAGAAGCTTACATAATTTTTTTAATGTGTGTCAGTCCATTCTTAATTGTGACAAACATTTCACATCACTTTCAAAACCAATCCATATAGATAGCTCAATTGTTGATAATCTCTCAATATTGCCTTTGGACTTTCCAATCTTCATTCATAAGTTAAGCAAAGATGGGAACATAAAACATTACACACATCCATAATCATTTGCAACAACAAAACCAATTGGTGTACAACTACCAAGACTTTCTTCTTTCTTGTTAACAATCGAGTCATTCCTATATCTCAACATAATAAAATTCCATGTTTAGACAACAAAAATGAATATAAAGAATCCATAAACCATGAAAAAATAAACTTAAAATAGTATATTATAAAACTAACTTTGAATGAATAAAGTGATGAGCAATTTTTATGGTTATAAATATTATGTGTTCAAGATTCTCGATGTATACAAGTAATAAATATTGAAAAAAACAGTGAATGACTTCTAAAAAGACAAATTAAAAAAGTAAAAATTAAGAACTTACTTTGTGAGTGGACGAAAAAACTCTAGATGGCAGGATATGGATGATGATGGCGGCGGAGGGATTGATAAGTTGTTGATATGAAAAAAGGGGAAATATTAATAAAGGATTAAAAAGTGATTTTGCTATTTTTTTCAAGGGTAAAAATATTAACTCAAGGAATGGGTCTCATTCCCATTAGGACTCATGGAAATGGGAATCATATTCCTCATTCCCTATTTTAGGTGGGGCCCATATTTTCATTTTCATTTTCATTCCTATTTTAGTTTTTAATAAGTAAACACATCGTTATAGAATTCTGTTTATGTTTGCATGTTTCAGATCTTATGATGTATTTTAAATTTCAAGGCAACTACATAGTTTTCAATCAATGATATGTTGTTAGACTACGATATTATTTTCCTATGTATGTTTTCATGTTTACATCACTAGTGTAAGTTCTCGTTTTTCTTTTAAAATCTATATTTCATGAATCATGCTTGCATGTTTTCATTATACGGCAACAGGTTTTCTTTTCAAGTGTCATGATGTGTTTCATGTTTTCATGAAAAGGTGTTTTCAGTGCATATTATTCATGTATTTTATGTTAGTGTAGTTGACATGCCACGGGATCTCTAAGCGTGATTTGTGTGTGAATTAATCAAAGAAAGTTGCGGAAATACTCACTTTGATCGGATGAAGTTCAAGACTTTTTCTTTGTCTTAGAAGCTCCAAGCCCTCCTTTTGAGTTCCAAACTCTTGGGTGAGTTTCCCTATCACCTTTAATTGACTCCTTTAAGTGATAGCTTGAACAAAATTTGAATGAAAATTTTCTCCTCCAAAAAGAAGAACTTTCGACCATGGGAGAAGAAAGAGAGAAGTTTTGGTTGTGTTGATTTTCCAAAATCAAGTAAGTGTTATGTTTTTCCAAAAAGCAAAACTAATACCAAAAGTTGACTTCAAAGGTTGGTAGGTGTGTGTAATAAGTAATCCAATTACTATTCCAACTACTTCCATCACAAAGTGACTAGTGATGTGAGTTGTGGGTCCCACCTAATTTTGAATTCCAAATTCTAGTTGGCTTACACAACACACTTTAGACCTAGTTCGTTTAATCCGACTAAACGAGTTTTTCATCGCTACGTAATTAAATCTAATTTAATTAAATAATAATACCCAGTAAAATTATTACGGAAGTCGCTTACGAATTAATTCCAAATTAATTCGTTCGCTTGAATTAAAATCCAATTTCAATTAATATATCCAATATATTATTTTAGCCCAAATAAATAAATTAAATAGTAAAATCTAATTTAACTATTAAATTTATTTTACTGATTAATTCCAAATTAATTGTGTTCTCTCTTTTAGATGAATTTAATCCCAGATAAATCTTTGCCGTAATTAATCCCAGATTAATTTTCTCTCTCATAATTAATCTCAGATTAATTCTGTTCGAGTCAAATGTCATCGGTGAATCTTTGGGAAGCGACCCAAGAGATTCCTTGATATATTGGCAGTAAATACGGTTGTCGGACCATCCGAACACGTGCGTACCCCGTACCACGTTCTTACCGATTTACAAGACATGGTTGGCTTCTAGCAAAGCACCATGTCTACCCAATTCTCCAGAAATATATTCAACATGGAATATATATAATATGTATCAAGCGTAGTATACTAAGTATTGAGTAATATGATCCAGTATCGGATGTCACATGCTAGGCCTGAGGCTGGAATTATGTCTGCCTCGTACGAAACATATATCGGATCACTAGCAACTAGTCTCTATAATCGGATAATCATGACCTAGTCATACTATCCCGATAGCTATAGCATTTAAGAGTACTAGTTATGTATCCATGCGTGATCATCATCTCCATATGACTGAAGTGATACTTCCATCTTGACATCACACCCAATACACTACGATTCTCAGTATACCCAGAAGAGGCGTACACAGAACCTGTTAAAGCTCCGGACGATCAAAACCAAAGTATACTGATTTTCGCAAGTATTAGCGATGCAAGTCTCAGGTTAAGACCACATACACCTACCCTGATTCGGATTCCCATAGACATATAGACATAATACCAATGGGACTCCGATGGGTCTATCCAAAGCGAAGCTGTTCCCGGTCCAACGGCTAACAGAACCTCCTATCACACTTGCATAAGTATCCAATACTTAAATATATTAGAACTATGTCGTTAAGCTTCCATAATGCGCACAAGTGTAATACTAGCCTATTCCGCATTATCGATGTCCAGTCTCGATAATACTATGACTATTGATATTTAATGATTAAACCTTTCGTGGATTAATACTGTCTCATATCTTATTAATTTGGTACTAATCATATGAACTTTTATCATTTATATATCCAAGTAATCCAATTACAAAATGATAAAAGAGTAATTTCATTTGTCACATAGTTAATTTGTACAAAGAACACCATGTCTTTTACAAATAGTGATGCTATGGGTCATAATTGTCCAACATTTTAGTCTCAGTTTTTCAGTAAATGTTTTATAAGAATAATGAAAAGAAAATGCTTTCAAACCACCAATATCGAGCAGTCAGCTCGGGATCGCTCTTATTCCCTCATGAGACATTGATCACCCTATAATCTTTTCATGATCATGTGTACATTTCTCTACTTACCCAGTGCTAAGTCCTGCTAAGTAAGTTTCATACCCCCAGGTTACGATACAAGTGTGAATTTTTATTTTTTAGAACATGTGCGAGTGTATGCGGGGGCGACGACCCGATCCCTATATATATGGTGATGCGGGGAAGACATATCAATCTCAATCGCTGCATATGTATTTCAGCCCATGTTTATGATTTTCATGAAATATAGGTTTTACAGACACATTTACAGTTTTCAAATCATGTTATGTTTTGTCACTCTAATATGTGTTTTCAAGTTCATGACTATATTTTACAGTTTACGATTCATAAATTTCATGTTTACCATTGCATGCATGTTATAAGGATTTAACTCTATTTTCAGACGATGTTACACATTCACCAGTCACATTTACAATTTTAGTTCAAGAATATGTTTTCATGTTCATGTTTTTAGTTTATGATATAGTGTCTAGACACGTTTTTAGCCCACATTTTACAGTTTTCATGTCCCACGATTGTATTTAAGGCATGGTTTAGAGTCATGGCATATCTTCTGTAGTCAATTATGTTGCATCATTATACTTTAGTTTCCAAAATTTGTCTTTGTATTTATTTACTAGTTCTCTCACACCACTCACTATTCTTACTTTTAGTCTTGCAAGCATTTCCTTCAGGCATGCGAATGACGAGCTTGGAGAAACGGTGGACAACAGCTATTACAGTCATTAGGGTTAAATGTTAGGGCTCACATGTAAAATGCATGTATTAGTTTAAGTGACTTAAAAAATTTATTAGTGATGTCATCTAAGTTATAGTAATTTACGTTGAAAACCATGTGTATGAATTTACGAATATGGCAAATTTAATTCATATTTATAAGCTGATTGCATGCATGTATGAGATAGGTACAATTCATGACAGGTTAGATAAGTTTAAATTACGAGTAATCAGATAATAAATGTAGTAGAAAATTCATGATATCTAAACATAGCAAGCATGTATATTATATGAATTTACTTTGATAATGTATGTATGAGTAGTTAGTACATGATAGGATTTGTTCATGTAATCATTTTTAGGGTAAGCTTATATTAGATTGTCTGTTTGATCATCCAAGGTCATGACAAGGATAGACGACTACATGTCATGCTTGTGCACGTCACGAGACTTAGGGAGTTGGCAACGATATCTCCTACCGGTCGTGTCCTGGGAAACTGGGACGTGACATTTAGATAATTATGGAGAATTGTAGGAAATTCTCTAATATGTATAGGATGTTCCATTTAAGAGGCATGTCTCTTAACATGTGTCCCATGGGAAAGACACAAATTGAAGGGACATGTCCTCTAAGAATGATAGAATATGACTTTGAAGTTCAAATGACATTATAGAGGGGTACAATCTTTACAAGGTTTACATCCT
This sequence comes from Zanthoxylum bungeanum, assembly GCA_019454045.1. Classification (NCBI taxonomy): domain Eukaryota; kingdom Viridiplantae; phylum Streptophyta; class Magnoliopsida; order Sapindales; family Rutaceae; genus Zanthoxylum; species Zanthoxylum bungeanum. The sequence continues at coordinate 247,953 of SKCR01030238.1, forward strand.
TAAACTAAAGGGTGCCTACAAAGACGTGCCTACATGTCTATAAATATACCCTGTTGGTTTATCATTTAAGTATTCAATTGATTCAATAAATTCATTCTTAGAGAGTTCAAGTCTAGAGTTTGAAGATAATTTCCATAATTGTTCCTAGTTTAAAGTTCTTGATCAAAATGAGTGTCATTAGTCAAGAAGTAACCAAGTATCCTTGGAGAACATTAACCAAGAGATCCATAAAAGCAGCGAGACGGAGCTAATAAGTTCTTAGGGACAGAGATAAGTCGACTTGGTTGGAGATTTTTCATTTTCTGCAGACCATTTCACAGGTTTTTCTAATACTTTGAGTTTATGTTTTATTCATGAATTGCATGTTTGTAATTTGATAATTTTGATTGAATTATGCATATTAAAAGTGATAAATAACTCATCCCGCCAACAGATATTTGGTGTACAAGTTAAGATTTGGCACAATATATGGATCCCATGATAAATTTAATTAAAATTAAAATTAAAATTTTGGGACCTACTAGATTCATAGGGTTCCATAGTCCAACCTACTCTACCAAACAACAAAGAATTATAGGCCTGACGCCCCAAACTCTTTCTCTATAATTAGAGTAAAGATACACTGTTAGCTTATGCTACCAACATAAACATAATATAATATTCACATGATAACACAATATATCGGTAAAGACAATAATAGTGATCCAAAACTTGTGTCAACAAATTAAACAGATGAAAGAAATATAATATTCATGAGATACTGTAATTTATTGATAACCTTATTAAATGAACCCAAATAAAACTATTGACGATTAATTTTCATTCGAGAAAATAATGGGGCACTTTCCCGAACAACCCGCCATCGAACACGTAAATTTATTTGGTTGTAGAATTTCGTACGAAAATAGAGAACAAGCAAAAAAATAAAGAGCGAGATAAGATTTTACGTGATTCGGCAATGGGTGCCTATATCCACGGGAGGGGAGTGTAATTCTCATTATGCTCAAAGAATTTACAAGCATGGAAAAATAAAGAATAGGGTCCAGCCCAAGCCCAAGCCCTGGTCGAAGAAGAAGATGATGAAGTAGATCCAAAAACTCTCCATAACTTTGCTTTCTTCTCCTTTTTATAGGTTCTCAAGTCTTTACATATGAGGTCATACTCTGTCATTTGGTCATCATTACATTCATTTGTCATTACTTCCACGCCTTCTCTAACACATTACTTAGTCATAGTCATCAATTTCCACAGTCTCTTGTTGTCACTTGTCTCCTAAAATATCTAAGATATTTGTGAGATATTTGAACCACTTGTTGCTTTATTTTATAGGCAAAGGCTCCTCATTGGACCTTTGATTCTAAGGTCATTATCATCCTTCTGGAAGTATCCCTTGAGGGCATACGTCATACTGACATCCTCCTTGGGTCATGATCTCTTCTAGGCACCCCATCAGGTCATATCTCTTCTAGGCACCCCCATCGAGTCATGTCATGACCTTCTTCGATTTATTCCTGCAATGCTTGACCTCCTCGGGTTGAAATATCTCGGGGTGTTTGAGCAACTCGACGTATTTGAGTCTCATCGGAATAGGGTGTGCCCAAAAACTACCATCAATAAAAATAATTCAAAAATTATAAATTTATTTCTTAATAGTTGGCTGTCTGACCAACATAATAAGGTTCCATTTTTTTTTTAAAGAAAAAAAAAGCAATATTGTTATATATATTGAGATTGAAATAGGGATGCGCAATTATCCAAAATCATTATCTGTCATACTTATAACATTTGCAAACGCCCGAGCCTTCATTGGAACAATAGGCAATAGCCGTAGTCATCTAGACAGTGACAATGTGCCATGCAGTTATTAAAGTCAATGTACAGTTTAATGATAGATTATGACCGATTATGGCTTCAACAGCAACAGGCGCTCATTCGTTTCTTGAGAATGACTCACAAGAAGAACCCATGATTAAAAGGAAAACAAAACTGCATTGTATGAACACTTTGCCATCTTTTTTTTTTCCTTTTTCTTTTTTTTTTAAAAAAAAAATGGAATCTTATTAGACAAGAAATAATTTTTAAAACGTTTTTTCATGCTTTAAAACCAAAGGAGAAATCAACTCAACAAGTTTCTTCCTTATTGCTTGAAACCAAGATTTGATTAGCATTTTCGGTCATAAATGTAAGCAATTTCAGACCTGAATTGGTTGTTGCCTGCAACATTTATTGAAGAATCTAAAACTAAAAATAATAACGCATGAATATTAAATTGGGAAGACAGTTCAAAGGAGAAAAATAACTCATTGTATCAATATTTTCCCTAAATTAATGCATTCCTCTCATATGAATGAGGGGACTTTGAATGCTTCTGCTTTGCTTTTTCTGGTTTTTGGGGTAGCTTTGGCTTCTAAGCTATAACTCTATTTTGTTTGGTAAATATTTTTGTCAAGTAAAAACGAATTTTACCCCGCAGTTGTTTGACCAAAAACTATAACATGTTAATTTACTAATTAATTTTATCAACATTTTCATTTAAAGGCCGTTATTAAAAAATACTATCTGTGTTTTTTTTTCAAGGCTAAAACTTTAATTTCACAGTATCTGTAGATTTTCACAAATTGCATATTTTTATATTTGGCATATCCATTTTTCACGCTATGTAAAGTGTCATCACTATTGCTTTGGTATAGGCCAAAATATGCTACTAAGTTTCATCATCTTTTTTTTTTATAAATAAACATTATTATAGCCGATCACAAATTCTAAAATATGAATCAGATGAAATAATTATTTTGTCATTTATGTTTAATCAGTTGAAGAAATAGCAGACTTACAAACGGAGATATTTTCAAGTGTTTGTTAATGTCCTTGATATTAGTTGGGCTTTTCTTGAAATCTTTCATTTAATTATATAGTATATAGTAGTTTAAGAGTTTTGGCATGACATCTTTGAAATTCCCTACCGACAAACAATCTCTATACCCAAGAGGGGTGAATTGGGTTATTGCTATAAATGCAGAATTAATAAATCTTTACCGATTTTTAGCTCTTATTACCAAATTGACACTTATGCTAATTTTCTTTATTCCAATTAAAAACCTATATGCAAGTTTTCTATTCAATAATCATAAACATAAATAAACTTGCAATTTGTAAAAGTATAGGGAAAGAGAATATGACACCGAGATTTATAGTGGTTCGGCCAAACGTGCCTACGTCCACTCCCCCAAGCCTCGCTTGAAGATTTGCACTAGAATCAAGTTTCCGTGGTTCACTTGCAACCAAGAGTTTTCCGCAAAGGTGAACTCCGAACCATTTACAACTTGGAGTTTTGTTCGTAGGCTTACGCACAAACCTTTATAACTACCCAACGGATGAGATTTCACAACCACGAGTGTTTTTGTATGAGAAGATTTTAAAACATACTTGGGAACTCACAAATATAATGAAGATTGTGTAAGTTGCAAACCCAAGTGATCGAAGCTCACTAAATGATATGAAGGTGAGTGTGTGAGCTTGAGAGTGTTTGAGATTAAGAACGTTTAAGACACTCTTATTTTTAGCTTAGAGAATGAATGAAGATGTATTATGATGTCTCTAACCAAGGCAAATGAGTTGGGGTTCATTTATATAGAAAATGAAGAGCAGTCCCAACTTTCTGCTGCAACCGGTATGGTCACCGTTATGTAGACCGGTATGCCGGTCTGGGTTTCCAACGGATACTAACGACTATATTACCGTTGAACAAGTATACGTTAGGCCGGTATTCTAACCGGTATGAATACCGGCATGGTTTGGCCCGGTTCTAGAATGTATGAAAAAATTCAGTTCTGACCGGTATGATGACCGGTATGTAACTGACCGGTGCTTACACACGCGTATAACGCAAGCGCACGTATCGTTCAAGTAGTATAAAAAGTATCGATCACACGAGGACTTAATACCTAAGCTATTAATTTTATGAGGTCAAATGATTACTAGTATCTAACAGGTTGTTTGATTGATTTGAAATGGTGACGATTCTAAATTTAAAAACAAGTAAATAAAATTGTTCGAAAGTAGGTTTTAAGAAAATTCAATATTAAAAACTATCTAGGGTTGTGATTTCTTCCAATATCATTTTAAAGATGAAGTGGTTATTTTATAGTTGGGTAATATATTGATTTATTAACCTGGAACACTAAATTATGTGAAAGCCTATGTCGATGGTCAAACACAAATACCCAGTTTAACCCAATTGAACCATATGTCTATGTCAACCAAATTATCTGGATTCATTAAGTTTAAGTTCCAATTATGGTTACCCCCGCCCGACAGGTATATGTCTATCCTGTAAGGAAATATATTAAAGGGTTATCTATCCTCAATGAAGATCGTGGGCTATTGAATCTAAGGTCTTAAACTTAAAATTCCCATGTCTAGTTCATTTTAAGTTTACCTAGTCAATTTTATTAGTGGCCAGTTAATAAAAAGCATTAAGATTAAGACTAAATAAATAAATCTTTATATTACCCAAACTATAATCTAACCCCTTATAAACCGGTGATATTAGATTTCATCACAACCCTATATAACTAACTTAGTTACAACACATAGCTTGGGCTGGTAAAAATTTAAAAGACATAAAGTAAAATTACTAAAAAGTAAATGCGGAAAAATAAATGCAATAAAATAAAAAGCTAAGGTAAAAGGAATTAACTTCTACTATTTACTATTTAGATATATCCCATAATATAATATATATACTTGTGATAATTTTACCAACCAGCCATATATGTGGTAACCTGATTAAGTCAAATTAAGTCCAACCAGCCATTAAGGCGGTAATATTTGTCCATAAACCAGCTATAAAGGCGGAACCAAAATAAACCTGCCATATAGGCGGTAAGAAAATTTAATTACCAACCGACCAATCTGGCGGTATCCTTATTAAGTCAGGTTTAACCAGATTAAAATGAATAACCAAATACCAATATGGCGGTATCCTCATTAAGTCAATATTTTAAATAGTGAATATATTATATTAAAGGGAGATTAATCTAAATAGCAATAGTAAAAAATTACCTTTCACCCAAGCAGGGGGAAGTTACCTCCTCATAATGAATAGTAAAAACTGTAAAAAGTTAAGAAAGTAAATTACTATTATTACAAAACGTAATTAAAATTTAATTACAAAACTGAAATTAAAAGAAACTAGAGAGACAACACCCTATTTACATCAAAGAAATGAGAGAGAATGGTGCATCTTAAACTGAAACATCGAGCTGAATTTATAGGCCTCGGTAGGCTCTGGGCGTCGCGACGCCAGCTTCTTTTGACGTGGCTTACTAAGGGCTTGACACCTGGAAATTCGGATAAGAAGATAAGGCGACTTTTGTCGAGGCGGCTAACAACTCAATTATTATGCTGACGTGGCGCTGGTGACTGTCGGCACCATATGATTGCGACACATGGCACTTCGTGATTGGCTGATGATGATGTGGCGGTGAGGTGGCATGTTGACTCGGTCAACTGATGATGTGGACGCTGACGTGGAGTGACATGTGGCACACGTGGCAATGGTGATTGTCGGCACCGTATGATGATGACACGTGGCACAGCGCACGTTAGCATATCGGATGTGATGGTGACACGTGGCACGTCGCACGTTAGCAAAGTCAAACTTCTCAATTTCTGACTCGTTGACCCGGCGAACATTAGCAGCTCTGGTGCATATTAGGCGTCGCGACGCCAAGGGCTTGTGCGTCGCGACGCGGCCAAATTACAAAAATGCCTTTTTTTCCAATTTTCACTGTTTTACTCCAAATCACCTCCAGAATGTCCTGAAACTTTATTTATCTTCAAAATAACAAAAAACACATCAAAATATTCACAAGACTCAAGAAACTATACAAAATATTAGGTTAAATGAGTGGGAAATAGTGATAGATTCACCACTCATCACTCCCCCCAAACCTAACATTTTGCTAGTCCTCGAGCAAAACACAAAATAAAATAACTAAGCCACTTTCGTAGGGATTACGGTTGCATTTAGCGTATGCAACAAGCCTTTAAACCCCTAGGTGTCCCTAGTGGACGAGTTGTAGTCTCGTGAGGGTTTACAACAATGATACCCACAAATATTTTACAAAAGTAAAAAGGTAGTGAAACTAATGCACACAAAAGCAAAAAGACAAGCGAAAAGAGAATAAAGAAGTTAGTGACTAATCAGGTGAAACTTCTACTCCAAGTTACTAGTTGTTTTGTTTCATTCTAAATTACTGAATAAGTAAATTCTCCGGTTATTTTTACCATTCTCCATATACATAACCAACAAAATATCAATCAACTCATTTTTGCCCACAACAGTCACAAGTGCAGTTGATAAGAGAGTAATATTTGTGTCCTAAAGTTTTATCAGAATTCACTCCTTTTTGCAGCAATGGAATAAATTTTCTGATTTTTCTGATTTTTTTCTTTGATTTTTTTCTTTGATTTTTTTTATTTATATACAATATCTTCCGTCCATGTAGCGAGTGTTGGGTCGGTGGCTCCCAAACCAGTTGGCTTTAGGGCACCAGGTGTTAAGACACCCCTACAGACTTAATTACTCAGACTTCAGATATACAAATATATATATCTGCAACATCATTGATCCATGTAGCGAGCTTTGGGCCAGTGACTCCCAAACCAGTTGGCTTTAGGGCACTAGGTGTTAAAACACCCTTACAGACTTAATAACGCGGGGGACTAAACTGGAGAATAATGGAGTCGCCACCCGGTGTGAATCGGGACAAAGATTTAAGGCCGCACTCACCCCTCGCAAAGGAAGACCTCAAACCGTTGGGTTCGGAATGGTCCCTGACTTATGCCACTTGTAATGAAATGATTTGTGCAATAATTTAACCAAGCCTAAGCAACATATTTCCAAGAGTATTCTACTTTTAGGTTCACATGCATGAAAGTAATCATCATAAGTATAAGGCTCATATCTAAGTTTGTATATAACCTATGTCCCAATTTGCATACATAAAGATAAATACGGCTAGCATGCGATGTCATAAGCACATTACATTCAATCATAGGCATGCCAGTAGATAATAATAATCACGCATGAAAGCAAATTGGAATAACGGTGAACATGAAATAGCACACGGCAATCTCATGAACATACTTCGATCATATAATGCGGAAAACAAAGAACAACCTAGACATAATGCAAATTCCAAACGCAAAATAAATGACTAATCATGCTTGAAAATGAACAACCAAATAGGCTAAATCATGCTTAAGAACCAAGTAACATACTAACGACCTAATCATGCTTGAATACCATCTCATGAACACATCAAATAGATAAATGCAGGGATACAAATAGTATGATTGATTACATGATACAAGAGAAATCACCTAAGAAACAATTATGCATGACATGTGATGAAAAAGACTCAGTTCAGTGTATGCGCGTTCGTGTAGCGTTTGAAAACGCGTTCGAACGGTAAGCAGAAGGTTCGCGTTCGTATAGCATTTGAGAACGTGTTCGAACGGGACATGTCCTGATGAAACAAAACGTATTCACGTTCGAGTAGCATTCATAAACGCGTTCGAACGGTAAACAGAAGGTTCGCGTTCGTGTAGCATTTGAGAACGCGTTCGAACGGGACCAGACCTGATGCATGATAAAACAAAGGAAATACATGCGCGTTCGAGTAGCGTTAGTAAATGCGTTCGAACGGTAAACAAAAGGTTCGCGTTCGTATAGCGTTCGTAAACGCGTTCGAACGAACTGAGACATAAAAGATGCGTTCGTGAGGCGTTCTGAAACGCGTTCAAATGGGGTTATAGTGGTGACCTCAAAAAACAGTAAACAACATGACACATACGTGAACAGGTGAATAGATGACACCTAATAAATAATAACGGGCTACAAGGCGCGACAAAGCATCGTGGTAAAGGATTTTAACCCCTCGACATAGAGGACCTTTAATCCAACTTACTAAGCCCATGCGCTAATAACATAATGCACATAAAAATAAAGACAACAATATTGGACTTTGTATACCCGATTGAACACATCTTATATTCAACCGAATATACGTCATCCGGCACGACGAAGCATCGTGGTAAAGGGCTTTAACCCCTTGAAACGGAGGACCTTTAATCCACTTACTAAGCCCATGCGCTAATGACATAATGCATATAAAAATAAAGACAATGATATCGGACTTTGTATACCCGATTGAACACATCTTACATTCAACCGAATATACGTCATCCGGCGCGGCGAAGCATCGTGGTAAAGGATTTTAACCTCTCGAAATAGAGGACCTTTAATCCGACTTACTATGCCCATGCGCATCACATTATTACATAAACAAATAACATGCAGAAATTAAATAACGATAATAAACAAATTAAGATAACATGAAATAAAATATGTGCCGTATACTCAAGTGGTACGTGGAGTTGTATCCCGAGTACAGATCATACTACCGTCCATTCAGAATCGGCTATGAAATTTATGTCCGGGTTTCCATCCTATATACCACAAGAGGTGACACATTTTCCATTCATTCAAGGCCACAACATGCATCCACAAACGACTCTCATACCAAATAAATAGCCAAAACATTTAAAAGATGAATAAAAATAAATACGAAAAGTGCCCTCAGGTCTAACCTTTTATGTCGACTCTCGGACGTGCGTTACACGGTGGTCGGAAGGGCTAAAACTCCACAACTTTTCTGGTTCACTGGTCCACATTTTTCCTCAATACTTCGCTGCTCAAGCTACTGTTTTGACTTCGTTTCGCTGCTGTTTTACTACTGTTTTGCTGATGTATTTTGGTCCATGTTTTTGGTGTTTTAGGCTACTATTTTTGAGTAATTAGGGGACTGTTTTGTGGGTTATTTGGACTGGTTTGGGGGCAGTTTTCGTCACTGTTTTTGGCAGTTTTTCAGGGGTTTTATTTGCGGCAAAACAAGGCAGTTTTGGTTCAGGTTATATGCGTTGATTGTGGGTGCAACGTGAGGCTGTGATGAGTGGACTGATGTCGGTGAGGGGGGCTTATGGTGCGCAGGGTTGATGGGTTTTTTAGTGTAAGCTTATGGCGTGATTTGAAGCCAACAACGTGAGGGATGTGGCTTTTAGGGCTTGGGACGTGAGTGCTGCGAGGGGGCTAGGCGTGAAGTAGTGGGGATGTTGGTGTGGCAGTGTGTTAAGGGACAGTGGTGAGGACGTGAATGAGGGTGTTTTTGGTTGCTGCTTGACGTGAATTGGAGGCTATTTGTGAGGGTTTGTTCCTTTTTGTTTTCGTGAGAATGAGCCAGGAGGGGGAAGTGTGAATCGCTTTGTTTTTTATAGGCAAAGGGGGATGGGTGAATCCTTGCTTGACAAGGAAGGGATTTGTGCATTAAAAGAGGATATGATTTGGTGTTATGTAAGGAAAACACAAGATTGATTGGGGGACAAAATTATGCTCAATTAGGAAGTTCAAATATTTAATTTGTTTTGATTAGGCATGCAATTTGTTTAGTTAGGAATAAAATAATCTTGATTGATTTTAATTAGGCATGATTTTATTTGATATTTATTTTAATTTGGTATTTGATTTTTAGATTTTATTTAATTTCACCATGTGTTAAATATGTGTTTTATTAATTTGGATATGTTTTATTGGAATTGGTGGGCTAATTGGGCTTGGATATGAGGCTAGCAGCAAAACCAGAAATACTGACACCGTTTGAACGCCGATTCGAACACTACACGAACGCCTGCAATCTGCTTGATGTTCGAACATGGTCACGAACGCAGAACGAACGTAAACAGTGAACTTGTGAAATGAATCTGATGACATACTTATTCTGAATTTCCCCTTCCGACGTCCGTTTCCTGCGACTTCTGTGACTTAAAAAGTAGTGTCTCCAAATGAGACTCATCATAGGGACTTATATGCAAAAATACAGTGCCTACAATGTTGCTGATGTGGTCATTAGGATCTTCAGTTGTATTCCCCTCAAACTGAACAGACTGCTGAATCATCTGAATGCATGTTTTGATGTCACCCGCATTTGCTGGTAAGGGAGGAAGTACAATACAAGAAATGAGTCTGTCAACCACCGGAATGGTTCTATCTCGAATGGGAATTGGTGGTGCAACCTCCAAAGGTTCAGGTTCCATGTTGACTAAAGCTTCTTGGCTTTTTCGCATTTCCCTTCTCAACTGTCTGATGGTTCTTTCAATTTCCGGGTCAAGCGGTCAGAGTTCAAAGCTTATGGTTCGTCTCATGAAGTTTATGAGAACCTGAAACACAAGAAAATAAAAACAATAAGTAAAAAGAAAATTAGATACAAGTAAAGGTATCTAACCTTAAAACTAATAGTGAAAGATAAATAAGTCCCCGGCAACGGCGCCAAAAACTTGACCGGTGCTTACACACGTGTATAACGCAAGCGCATGTATCGTTCAAGTAGTATAAAAAGTATCGATCCCACGAGGACTTAATACCTAAGCTATTAATTTTATGAGGTCAAATGATTACTAGTATCTAATAAGTTGTTTGATTGATTTGAAATGGTGACGATTCTAAATTTAAAAACAAGTAAATAAAATTGTTCGAAAGTAGGTTTAAAGAAAATTCAATATTAAAAACTATCTAGGGTTGTGATTTCATCGAATATCATTTTAACGATGAAGTGGTTATGTTATAGTTGGGTAATATATTGATTTACTAACCTGGAACACTAAATTATGTGAAAGCCTATATCGATGGTCAGACACAAATACCCAGTTTAACCCAATTGAACCATATGTCTATGTCAACCAAATTATCTGGATTCATTAAGTTTAAGTTCCAATTATGGTTACCCCCGCCCGACAGGTATATGTCTATCCTGTAAGGAAATCTATTAAAGGGTTATCTATCCTCAAGGAAGATCGTGGGCTATTGAATATAAGGTTTTAAACTTAAAATCCCTATGTCTAGTTCATTTTAAGTTTACCTAGTCAATTTTATTAGTGGCCAGTTAATAAAAAGCATTAAGATTAAGACTCAATAAATAAATCTTTATATTACCCAAACTATAATCTAACCCCTTATAAACCGGTGATATTAGATTTCATCACAACCCTAGATAACTAACTTAGTTACAACACATAGCTAGGGCTGGTAAAAATTTAAAAGACATAAAGTAAAATTACTAAAAAGTAAATGCGGAAAAATAAATGCTATAAAATAAAATGATAAGGTAAAAGGAATTAACTTCTACTATTTACTATTTAGATATCTGCCATAATATAATATATATACTTGTGATAATTTTACCAACCAGCCATATAGGCGGTAACCTGATTAAGTCAAATTAAGTGCAACCAGCCATTAAGGCGGTAATATTTGTCCATAAACCAGCCATAAAGGCGGAACCAAAATAAACCTGTCATATAGGCGGTAAGAAAATTTAAATATCAACCGACCAATCTGGCGGTATCCTCATTAAGTCAATATTTTAAATAGTGAATATATTATATTAAAGGGAGATTAATCTAAATAGCAATAGTAAAAGAATTACCTTTCACCCTAGCATGGGGAAGTTACCTCCTCATAATGAATAGTAAAAACTGTAAAAAGTAAAGAAAATAAATTACTATTATTATAAAACGTAATTAATATTTAATTACAAAACTGAAATTCAAAGAAACTAGAGAGAAAACTCCCTATTTACATCAAAGAAATGAGAGAGAATGGTGCATCTAAAACTGAAACATCGAGCTGAATTTATAGGCCTCGGTAGGCACGGGGCGTCGCGACGCCAGCTTCTTCTGACGTGGCTTGCTAAGGGCTTAACACGTGGCAATTCAGATAAGAAGATAAGGCGACACATGGTGAGGCGACTAACAACTCAATTATTATGCTGACGTGGCGATGGCGACTGTCGGCACCATATGATTGCGTCACGTGGCACTTCGTGATTGGCTGATGATGATGTGGCGGTGAGGTGGCATGTTGACTCGGTCAACTAATGATGTAGACGCTGACGTGGAGTGACACGTGGCACACGTGGCAATGGTGATTGTCGGCACCGTAGGATGATGACATGTGGCACGACGCACGTTAGCATATCGGCTGTGATGGAGATACGTGGCATGGCGCACGTTAGCAAAGTCAAACTTCTCAATTTCTGACCCGTTGACCCAGCGCACGTTAGCAGCTCTGGTGCATATTAGGCATCGCGACACCAAGGGCTTGTGCGTCGTGACGCAGCCCAAATTACAAGAATGCCATTTTTTCCAATTTTCACTGTTTTGCTCCAAATCACCTCAAGAATGTCCTGAAACTTTATTTATCTTCAAAATAACACAAAACACATCAAAATATTCACAAGACTCAAGAAACTATACAAAATATTATGTTAAATGAGTGGAAAATAGTGATAGATTTACCACTCATCAATAACCGGTATGCCTGTCTCAGCAAGTTTCTGATGACCAGTCCATCATGACAGCACTCGGTATTTTGGCAATAACTTGCTCTAGAAAATTCCAAATCATGATCCGTAAATTTATACATAACCTAGACTCATATATCTATCTTCTGTAAAACTTTCAACTTCAAAAACATTATGATGAATTTTATGGAATTGTTCTAATGTGACATATATGCACAAAACGCACATCTGAACATGTTGTAGTAAAATGGCTCTAGCAAAAGTTCTATATATCGGAATTGTGTTCCGTTTAAACTGTAGAAAACTAGAGACACATATCTATCTACCGGTATATCATCTGATGTTTAATTCTACCGTTTTCTAGTTTTTGGAAGATCATTTACTGATGCACTTGTGCAAGAAGTTCATTTTGGTGCAAATAAAGTGCAGATGATTCTTTTAGCATTCTAAGCCATTTTAAATGCAAGTGATGCAAAATGTATGATTCCAAGAGCTTTAGATCATTTGAATAAACTCACTTACAATTATATTTAGCTCTTAATCATTATCTTCATCTTCATCTTGCTTGGCTCTTACTTCTTTGTTCTCTTGATCATCTTATAACTCATTTTAGCTCTTCATCAACATTTTGACTTCATTATCATCTTTTTGTAATGTCCTATTAAAGCACGTCGAAGTCTTCACTCTTGTTGCATCATCAAAATCCATTACGCGATTGTGTCGCTAACAATCTCCCCTTTTTTGATGATGGCAACCCCTTAAAACTTGTGAGCTTCTACGAGTCCAAATGTTGACGATTTTGCTCCCCCTCAATGTGTGATTGTCTTCAAAATAGCTCTTTAAGACTTAGACAAAGACATTAGTAAATTTACTCCCCCTTAATCCAAGGGTGAGAGTAAAACAAGTTTTAATCTCATTTCTAATGATTTCTCCCCCTTTGACATTATCAAAAAGTGGAGAAGCAAAATTTAAATCTAAATGAGATACCAATTACATATGTGTATTAAATAATGATGCCACAATTTAAAAATATGCACATTTGGCATTTCCCCATTTTTGCCATAAGATGTAAAATTCATTCATATAGCAATTTTCAAAAGATAGATTCCAATGAATACCATTTGAAATATAATATCATCTTACGCATAATTTCTCCCCAAATTTGATACCAATTAAAATAAATCAATGCATTTCATGATACCAATAGATAAATAATCAAAAATCCATGCTTTCATTATATCAAAAGAAACTTATGTCAATATACATGCATTTCATTTTTATTCAAAATATGTTACATGGCAAAAGCATTTTCAATGCAAATCAACCAAGTAATCACATATATGTAATCTAACTCAATAAATACAATGTGATACTTAATTAATATGAAAAATGGGTTTAAATGTATGATTAAAGCATTAAAGGATATCAAATGAACAATTGATACCAATAGAAGTTTGAATACTTGCCTAATAATTTTGTATGCTTCAAAATGTTTATGCCAATTTGAAATATGCATACATACAAAATTTAGAGGAAACAGTACCAATGTTTCCGTGAATACGAATTTTACCTATTACCGTTGGATTCCTCATTTCCTTGAGCCTTTGGGATCAATTTGCATTTCTCTTTAAGATTCATTCCCAAAGCTCCCCCTACAAATTTATCAATTACACTTTGGTACCCAAACTTCCTTGGGTCCATTGGGGTTAATTTTGATTCCTTGAGGAATCCATGCATTTTTAATCACATTCTTGTTCATGCATTCAAAAAATTTATGTCATTTTTCATTGCATGCATGACATGTGACATTTTCATTGATAACATTTTTAGCATGAGAATCAGATGCCTTAACAAAATAATTTCTCAAACGTAAGGCCTATATCCTAATCCTTCTCTTTTAAATGCACATTTTTGGGATCCAATAAGCATATTAAAATTTTTATGTCCCAATGTGAATTTGCTAACAATGTTTTGCAAATCTATAACTTTTGTATGTAATAAAATATTTTCATTCAAAATTGATTCGCAATCGCATGTTTTAGAGCTAGATGGCATATTCGATATGGCATTTTCAAGTTCTAGCTTTTTCATTTTTAAACATGCATTTTCATCATTTAAACATGCAATTTCTTTTTCATGTTTGGCCTTTAAGCAAGTAATATCATTATCTAAAACATGAATTTTATCCATACAAGTTGCATGATCATTTTTAAGTATAGCATGCTCATTTTTTTATCAATTTTAATTTCTTTTAAGCACGTCACACAATTCTTGCAAGCCATTAAATGCATTAAGTAAATCATTATAACTTTGAGAATTGTGTACCTTTTCTTCTTCTTCTTTTTCGCTTTCAAAGAATGGATCCTCATCATCGATGCCCATAAGTGCTAGGTCATTCTCGATGGCCATGAATGCTAGATTTGCTTTCTCTTGGGCTTGGACCTCTTCCTCCTCGGATGAGCTAGAATCGCTATCACTCCAAGTTAAAGTAGCTTTCATTGCCTTTTACTTTAATTTTCCTTTCTTTTTCTTCAATGGGCAATCCATAGCTATATGACCCGGTTTGTTGCATTCATAACACACAATTTTCTTGTTCTTCTGCGACCATTTTTCTTCTTTCTTTTCATCCGCTTTTGATTTTCCTTTTTGCTTTACGGATTTGAGGAGCTTCTTGAAGTTCTTGTTTATTTGAGCCAACTCATCATCATTATCACTTGAGCTTGAGCTTGAGTCGTCTCTTCTTCTCGCTTTTAATGTCAATGACTTCCTTGTCCTTTTCTCATCTTCCTCATTTTTATCCATCTTGATCTCCAATTCATATTCAAGCAATTTTCCGACTAAATCATCCATCTTCAAGGTATTCATGTTGTTTGCTTCTTTGATGGAGGCGGTATAGCTTCTATATTCTTTAGGGAGTGATCTCAAGATTTTCTTCACTTGATCGGATGGCCCAATGACTTTTCCCAAGGCGCCCAAATGATTGATGATGACCGTAAACCTTGAAATCATGTGATCAATTTCTTCCCCGGATTCCATTTGGGAGTTGTCTAATTCGCACATGTACCGGTTGATCTTCGATTCCTTTACTTGGTTTGTGCCCTCGTTGATCATTTCCAAAGACTTCCACAAATCATATGTGTTTCCACATTCCGGAAGCTTGCTTACTTGATCCCGATCAATGGCTCATAGAAGTTGGTTGAGTTCCTTACCATTTTGTGAGGCTTGCTTTAAATCCTCACTATATCCATTCTAAACTTGGCTTCGGAATCTCAACCCCATTGCTATCCTTTTTCGTTGGTCCTTTTGCACCTCGTGTAATAACCAAATAAGATTGCAGATCAATGGCAAGGAGATAATTCAACATTCTCATCTTCCAATAATTGTAGTCCGTTCCGGTGTAAAACGGAGGTCTAGTTGTTGAAAATCCTTCGGCAAGATTTGATAGTTGCTTGTAGATGCCATGATCTATTCTCGGATGGTTAGGTCTTTCTTGAGAATACCTCGCTCTGATACCAACTGAAATTCCCTACAAGCAATAGCGACAAGCAATCTCTATACCCAAGAGGGGGGTGAATTGGGTTATTGCTATAAATATGGAATTAATAAATCTTTACCGATTTTTAGCTCTTATTACCAAATTGACACTTAAGCTAATTTTCTTTGTTCCAATTAATAACCTATATGCAAGTTTTCTATTCAATAATCATAAACATAAATAAACTTGCAATATGTAAAAGTATAGGGAAAGAGAATACGACACCGAGATTTATAGTGGTCGGCCAAACGTGCCTACCTCCACTCCCCCAAGCCTCGCTTGAAGATTTCCACTAGAATCAAGTTTCCTTGGTTCACCCGCAACCAATAGTTTTCCGCAAAGGTGCACTCCGAACCTTTTACAACTTTGAGTTTTGTTCGTAGGCTTACTCACAAACCTTTACAACTACCCAACGGATGAGATTTCACAACCACAAGTGTTTTTGTATGAGAAGATTTTAAAATATACTTGGGCACTCACAAATATAATGAAGATTGTGTAAGTTGCAAACCCAAGTGATCTAAGCTCAATAAATGATATGAAGGTGAGTGTTGAGCTTGAGAGTGTTTGAGATTAAGAAGGTTTAAGACACTCTTATTTTTGCCTTAGAGAATGTATAAAGATGTATTATGATGTCTCTAACCAAGGCAAATGAGTTGGGGTTCATTTATATAGAAAATGAAGAGCAGTCCCAACTTTCTGCTGTGACCAGTATGGTCACCGGTATGTAGACCGGTATGCCGGTCTGGGTTTCCAACGGATACTAACGGCTATATTACCGTTGAACAAGTATACGTTAGGCCGGTATGAATATCGGTATGGTTTAGCCCGGTTCCAGAATGTATGAACAAATTCAGCTCTGACCGGTATGATGACCGGTATGTAGCCGGTATACCTGTCTAGACTGGTATGGGACCGGTATGGTGACCGGTATGCCTGTCTCAGCAAGTTTCTGATGACCAGTCCATCATGACAGCACTCGGTATTTTAGCCATAACTTGCTCTAGAAAATTTCAAATCATGATCCGTAAATTTCTACATAAACTAGACATATAGATATATCTTTTGTAAAAATATTAGCTTCAAAAACTGTATGAGTAATTTTATGGAATTTTTCTAATGTGACATATATGCACAAAACGCACATATGAACATGTTGTAGTAAAATGGCTCTAGCAAAAGTTCTATATATCGAAATTGTGTTCCGTTTGAACCGTAGAAAACTAGAGACACATATCTATCTACCGGCATATCATTTGATGTTTAATTCAACTGTTTGCTAGTTTTTGGAAGATCATTTACCGATGCACTTGTGCAAGAAGTTCATTTTGGTGCAAATAAAGTGCAGATGATTCTTTTAGCATTCTAAGCCATTTTAAATGCAAGTGATGCAAAATGTATGATTCCTAAGAGCTTTAGATCATTTGAATAAACTCATTTACAATTAGATTTAGCTCTTAATCAGTATCTTGATCTTCATCTTGCTTGGCTCTTACTTCTTTGTTCTCTTGATCATCTTATAACTCATTTTAGCTCTTCATCAACATTTTGACTTCATTATCATCTTTTTGTAATGTCCTATTAAAGCACATCGAAGTCTTCACTCTTGTTGCATCATCAAAATCCATTATGCGACTGTGTCGCTAACAATCTTGTCATAAAATTGTTTTCCAGTTGAACGATGAGACTCTCTCACACCTTTGTCTTTTGTGAAAATGACAGGAAATTTAATTGCAGTATCTCCCCGGACTAAAGTCAATACAGTTTAAGCCGTAGTCATCTAGACAATGTGCCATGCAGTTGTTAAAGTCAATACAGTTTAATGATAGATTCTGAGTCTGACCGATAATGGTGGCTTCATGAGCAGCAACAGGCGCTTCTTCATTTCTTGAGAATGACTCACAATAACCGATTATATAAAGGAAAATTAACAAACCCCCACTACTGCATGAACACTTTACCATTTCTTTTTTTGCAGGATATCAATTAATTAATTAGTTTCGATTTGTTGTTGTTCTTAATTAATGACATAATTGTTAATCTCTTATATAAGGCAACAAATAATATTTAAAACGTTTTTTTTATGCTTTAAAACCAAAGGAGCAATAAACTTCCCTATTGATATACATATAACGTATATTTATTAAATAGTTTAGGCTCCTTTTTTTTTAAAGGACATTATTAACAATACTATCAGTTATTATTTCAAGGCTACAACTTTAATTTCTCAGCTTCTGTAGTTTAAAAACCACAACATCACAATGCCAAACATAACATGTAGCATATATGCAAATTAAATTAGATTCTGGAAATTAAATTAATTTAGTAATAATCATATTTATCTAAAATTCTAAATGTTTAATTATGTATTAATTAACATCAAATTTTGATTTTTGGATTTTAATTATATCGTCATTGCTTCTTGTTGGTTCACATGCATGCAGAACATGCATAGAGCTGCACCAAATGCAGCTGGCATGCTTTCCACCGAAAGCATGATGAAGACATCTTCAACTTGCCAAATGAGAAGCTGGCAGAAGCTGTCAAACCGCGTGTTACTGTATTTTCTGACTTTCATCGATGATGCTTCACGGAAAATCTGGGTGTATTTCCTCAAGATGAAGGATCAGGTCCTAGATCAGTTCAAGCTGTTCCACGCCATGGTAGAGCATGAAACAGGGAAAGAAGCTGAAGTGCCTTCGCACAGACGATGGAGACGAGTACAGTTCCAGAGGGTTCGAAGCCTACTGCTGGAGACACGGGATTCGACATGAGAGAACTGTTACACACACACACAACATAATGGTGTCGCTGCAAGTATGAACCGCACCATTATGGAGAAAGTCAGAGGAATGATCAGTATGGCTAAGCTGCCAAAGCCATTCTGGGGAGAAGCTGTTCGTGCTGCCTGTTACCTGATCAACAGATCACCAACTGAACCGTTGAACTTGGAGATTCCGGAGAAAGTGTGGTCTGGTAAGAATCCCTCCTACACTCACCCTAGAGTATTCGGTTGTTTAGCGTGTATATGTATCCAATGAGCTCAGGGAGAACCTCGATGCAAGGACAACTCCATGTATATTCCTAGGCCATGGAGATGAAGAATTTGGATACAGACTATGGGATCCGAAGGTGAAGATGGTCATCGGAAGCCAGGAAGTAGAGTTTCTCGAAGTCCAGACAATTGAAGACATTGAATTGCCCAGAATGTCTTCCAATACCAGTGCCAACAGAAATCCAGACCCAGCACCATCACAATTAGCCACAGATAGGGTGCACGAGGAAATTCCAGAAGCAGACCAGAGGAGGCAGATAGAGATGTTGAGCAGGGGGAGACACAGCCTGTTCCATCGGAGATTACAGAAGAAAGTGTTGAGCAGGAGGAGCCGAACCCACTCCACTAGAAGCTACAAGATCATTCACAGAGATGGATGATGATAGACCTCCTGAAACCAGTGGACATCAGTCAAGAAGATCTGAACGAGGCAGGATTCCATCAACCAGGTATCCGGGATCCGAATATATTCTGCTTACTAATATGGGGGAGCCAGAGAGTTTCCCAAAGGCAAGAAGGCACTGAGGAACAAATGGGTGAAGAAACATGGAGAATATTGTGCAGAGACGCAATGACTTGTACTATGCAGAGACATAGCAGAAGAAGATACTGTACAGAGATGTAGTGAAGTGTGCTGTGCAGAGACACAGCCGACATGTCCAAAAGGAACGATGATTAGGACAAGCTAGAGTTGTGCAGAGACATAACCAGGATAGCTGTCAGATGATACATAGAACTACGATTGGCTTGATCCCAACTCAGGGTACGTAGGTAGTCATACAGATGCAGCCAGGGGAGGATCCTTTGGAGGATCCGATTTGGATGATTGATGGTCGGCTCAAATTTTGGAGAAATCTTCACCGAGGGGGAGATTTGTTGGTTCACATGCATGCAGAACATGCATAGAGCTGCACCAAATGCAGCTGGCATGCTTTCCACCGAAAGCATGATGAAGACATCTTCAACTTGCCAATGAGAAGCTGGCAGAAGCTGTCAAAAGCGTGTTACTGTAGCACGCGGTTTGGATATTATAAAAGGAGCCTTAGAGCTCAGTTATCAACATCCCAAAGTGTGTATAAGCTCCAAGTAGAGAGCTTGAGAGTGTGTGAGGTTTTTTGTTAAGTTTCTAGTTGTAAACTTGAATTTTATTCTTGTAGTAATAAAATTACAATTCGGTTTTTCCTCAAATACACTCTAAAGTGATCGGTGAATCACAACAAGTGGTATCAGAGCTTTGGTTCTTCATTGGGATCGGAAAACCGAAGAACTGAGTTTGGTTCGGGAAATTCGAGTTCCGCAAAAGTTGTCAAAAATTCATTTTGAGGGTACCATCAGCTAGTTCACGTCGAGATGAGCACGGTGGTATTTTCCGGCGACCGAACCGACGTCCAACGCCTCCGCACGCGCCGCACGCGCTTCACAGAGCACTGCCCACGCGCCCTCACGCGCTCCAGAGGTTGAAGACGACACACGTGGCCGCCACGTCAGCGCCCAGTCAGCACCACGTCACGCCCAGTCAGCTCACAGTCAGCGCCCAGTCAGCAGACACGTCAGCCGCCACGTCAGCGCCACGTCAGCCGCCACGTGTCTGCCACATCAGCAAACCAATCCCACCTTGCCACGTCAGCACTGCCACGTCAGCGCCACGTCATAGCCTGGTAAATTTCATTTAGCCCCCTGAAGTTTTGAAATTTACAGTTTTGCCCCATAACTTTTAGGAATTTACAAATCAGCCCCTGTGTCAGATTTAGACCAACGAAGTTTCTATTCCACCATTTTTGACCGTTCCGGACGCAACGGTGACCTCGGATTTGTGAAATTCAGCCCCAATTTTATTGTATTTACATTTTAAACTTTAAAATTTAAAATGGAAATTGGAGATTCGTCTTCTGGTGCAATGATTAAATTGGCTTCCACTAATTACTCCCTCTGGAGACCTAGGATGATAGATTTTTGTATTGTAAAAATATGTTTGATGTCATCGAGTTGAAGGGAGTGAAACCAGAGTCTGTTAAGGAGTATGACTGGAATAAACTCAACAACAGAACTTTGGGTCAGATTAGGCAGTGGATCGGTCACAGTGTCTTCCACCACGTAGCACAGGATTCAGATGCTTACGGGATGTGGATAAGCTGGAAGACATGTTCCAGGCCAAGACAGCTCGGAATAAAGCCCTGTTAATGAGGCGTTTGGTGAACCTGAAGCTACGGAGTGGAACTTCCGTTGCAGAACACACCAACGAGTTCCAGAGCCTGGTGAACCAGTTGTATGCAGTAGACATGCAGCTGGGAGATGAAGTACAAGCCCTCTTACTACTCAGTTCCCTTCCTGATAGCTGGGAGACATTGGTGGTTACTCTCAGCAATTCCGCTCCAGGAGGTAAAGTTACCATGCCTATGGTAAAAGATGCCATGTCGAAAGAAGAGTCCAGGAGAAAAGATGTTGGCTCAGAACAGACAGAAGCCTTCGTCACAGAGACTCGAGGAAGACATCAAGGAAGAGACGGAGAGAGAAGCAGAAGCACAACCAGGGGTAGATCCTCAGATGGAAGGAAACCTACCTATAAGTGCTACCATTGTGGCATTGTAGGCCACCTAAAGAAGAATTGCCGAAAACTGCAACGAGAGCAGAGAGAAGGCAATCACCAGTCGAAGAATGACGAAGGAGAGACACTGGTCGTTGTCCAAGTAGATGTAGCAATATGCTCCATACAGGAAGAAACATGC